>OZ024745.1:6511571-6734071 GCA_964016885.1 Eledone cirrhosa
TCAGCCATATTTAGAGCTATCTCCTCACAGTTGTCTATATCAAATACCAGCTCTTTTAGATTGTTCTTGATGCTGTCCCTGAAACTCATTTTCGGTTTGTATTGAAGTCTTTTTCCAAGATGGAGCTCACCGTAAAACAGTTGCTTCGGGATATTGCTTTCTTTCATGCAGACGATATGTCCTGTCCAGTGCATTTGAGAAGATGTTACTTGGGACTCAATGCTTGGACATTCTGCTTTGATAAGGACATGGATGTTAGGAGTTCTGTCTTGCCACTTGATGTTGAATATGTGCCTTAAACATTTCTGCTGAAAAGGTTCAAGCAATTTGGTGTGTTTGCAGAATAGGGCCCAGGTTTGGGCGGATTATAAAAGATCAGACACAACACATGATCTATACACACACACCTTAGTATTGCTGGTAATGTTGCGATTTGCCCAAACTATCTTCTTCCATTTTTCCGAAGGATGCGCAGATGTATTTCAGCATCCAATGAACCACCATTTGAGAGTGTGCTACCCAAGTAGACAAATTTATCTTCTACTCCTAGCCTGGTTCCATCAACCATGATATTGGGTTCACTATATTGTTCTCCAGAAGCAGGGGTAAACATTACTTTGGTCTACATACATACATACATACATACATACATACATACATACATACATACATACATACATACATACATGCATACATACATACATGCATACAGTTAGGAAATTACAAGTACAATCCATTAATGGAACAATAAAAATATGTAAAACATTCAAAAAATTCTGCATCTAATAACTCCATATACACATGTACAGATGCAAAGCATATACACATGCACACATACAACTCAAAACATCCACATCCACACATACAATAACGTCCATATCTACACATGCATGCATGCATACATATCTACCAAGTTGATGTTGTGTAAATTCCAATGAAAGAGTCTTCTGCCTGTTGGAAACCGACTCTCTCTTTATCGGGAAAAAATTTGTGAAATTATAAAACCAGAACATACATACATATATACATACATACATATATACATACATATATACATACATATATACATACATATATATATACATACATACATACATACATACATACATACATACATACATACATACATACATACATACATACATACATACATACATACATACATACATACATACATACATTGAATTAGAAGATCTTGCTGTAACTAAATATAATAGTCTAACAAAATACATCCATTTCATCTCTGAAGTCATCATCCTTTCCTTTTGACTTCCTTCTCACATCGACGCCGTTAATCTTGGACAACTTGAAATCCTCTAAGTTACTACAAATGACACGTTTGACAATCCCTGGTCATTCTAGAGGTTCCACGTCTACAAAGCAAAACATGTGTCTTTTTCTTCAGGGCCAGAAATGATGCATGCTTTTATCAACAACATACCCTCTACAAAGTCCCTGTAATATGTGTATTTCAGGGGTAATACCCATATTAACTACATACCCGCTACAAAGTCCCTGTAATACCCATATTAACAACATACCCTCTACAAAGTCCCTGTAATATGGGTATTACAGGGGTAATACCCATATTAACTACATACCCTCTACAAAGTCCCTGTAATACCCATATCAACTACATACTCTCTACAAAGTCCCTGTAATACCCATATTAACTACATACCCTCTACAAAGTCCCTGTAATACCCATATCAACTACATACCCGCTACAAAGTCCCTGTAATTCCCATATTAACTACATACTCTCTACAAAGTCCCTGTAATTCCCATATTAACTACATACTCTCTACAAAGTCCCTGTAATACCCATATTAACTACATGCTCTCTACAAAGTCCCTGTAATACCCATATTAACTACATACCCTCTACAAAGTCCCTATAATACCCATATTAACTACATACTCTCTACACAGTCCCTGTAATACCCATATCAACTACATACTCTCTACAAAGTCCCTGTAATACCCATATCAACTACATACTCTCTACAAAGTCCCTGTAATACCCATATCAACTACATACCCTCTACAAAGTCCCTGTAATACCCATATCAACTACATACCCGCTACAAAGTCCCTGTAATACCCATATTAACTACATACCCTCTACAAAGTCCCTGTAATACCCATATTAACTACATACCCTCTACAAAGTCCCTGTAATTCACATATAAACTACATACTGTCTACAAAGTCCCTGTAATTCCCATATAAACTACATACTCTCTACAAAGTCCCTGTAATTCCCATATAAACTACATACTCTCTACAAAGTCCCTGTAATACCCATATCAACTACATACCCTCTACAAAGTCCCTGTAATTCCCATATTAACTACATACTCTCTACAAAGTCCCTGTAATACCCATATAAACTACATACTCTCTACAAAGTCCCTGTAATACCCATATTAACTACATACCCTCTACAAAGTCCCTATAATACCCATATTAACTACATACTCTCTACAAAGTCCCTGTAATACCCATATCAACTACATACTCTCTACAAAGTCCCTGTAATACCCATATTAACTACATGCTCTCTACACAGTCCCTGTAATACCCATATTAACTACATACCCTCTACACAGTCCCTGTAATTCCCATATTAACTACATACCCGCTACAAAGTCCCTGTAATTCCCATATAAACTACATACTCTCTACAAAGTCCCTATAATACCCACATTAACTACATACTCTCTACAAAGTCCCTATAATACACACATTAACTACATACCCTCTACAAAGTCCCTGTAATACCCATATCAACTACATACTCTCTACAAAGTCCCTGTAATTCCCATATTAACTACATACCCTCTACAAAGTCCCTGTAATACCCATATCAACTACATACCCGCTACAAAGTCCCTGTAATTCCCATATCAACTGCGTTGATATCTGGGCTGGTATTGCCTGTAAACATTCTAGACTGCGTGAAAATGAAAATTATCCGACTGATTAGCAAATACTCAATGACAGCAGGCTACAACATCTGGTCGACAGACGTGACGTCTTTCCCAGCTCCACCCAATCTTACACAAACCACGTTTCTTTGTATTCCTCCTTGCGACACTCCTACTTTGTTTCATTACAGAGGTGCCATACTGACTACTTCACTCAAATTTCTTTCTTTAGAATATTACCCACTCTCCTGGAAATATTTTCCCGCTTATGTTAGCCATACACAGGTTAACTTAGAGCTGTTAAAATTGTATATAAATTGCACCAATATCAATCGCTTCGAAAGATCTGCAAATGCCATAGGCACAACCCCTGCTTCGTGATACGCCATAAACTATCGAAGTTTCGGCATCAGTTATTATTCTCGTGTGTGTATGTATATATGTAAAAGTGAACAAGCGAAAATAACACAAATAATACAATGATGATATATTAGTTTAACGCTTGATATAGTTAGTGTCTTAACGTTTCAGTCTAATCCTTCATCGGAAAGTAGAATGAGCGAGAGAAGAGAGAAAAGAAGAAAGAGGAAGATAAACCGACAGATGTGAGGAAGAAAGAAAACCGGAAACGTTAGAGAGGAGAGAAAGCACGTGTCGGTGTTTGTTTGTCAGCTACTCTGTGTATATATATATATATATATATATATATATATATATATATATATATATATGTGTGTGTGTGTGTGTGTGTGTGTGTGTGTGTGTGTGTGTGTTTTGGTAATTTTAAAAATCTGGCAGAGCTCATCTCTTCTTCAAGTCTTAAAACCAGACGATTTCTTTCAGAGAAAGACAGAAAGAGTGCGCGCGCGCGCGCGCGTGTGTGTGTGTGTGTGTGTGTGTGTGTGATAGAGTGGAAGCGAGAGAGAGAGCCGAAATACCGCCAATCCTTCTATTCTACGTTTTAACGATTCCGCCATTTTCCTATCAGTTTCATCCTCTTAACCTTGGCTAAGAATAACTGATGGTCTAGAAATTATCTCCCTTGCTTTCTATTTTTTTTTCCGATTTTCAGATATGATTATCTTAGATTGCATTATAGAATATGAACTTTCAATTTACGTAATACCAGTAGGGTGTGATTTGTGGAGATTTGGCTGCTAATTCTCGCTTATCAAGCGGCCTCACTGAAGCTCTTTCCCCGACATATTTGCTGCTGGTCCAACTTCATCAGTGATATTATAACCTGTGTCCCAATCGTGATTATCTCTTCTTTTAGGCAGTGTATTTTAGGACTACATTATCTACTGTATTCTTTCTCTTTTTAAGACAGAGGGTTGTGATTTCAGGCAAATGTGGCTACTATTTCTAGATCAACGGACAATCGCGTGTGGTTTCCCAGACAGAGGGTTGTGATTGGGAGTGGGGTATTTGGCTAGCTCAACAGGCGACCGTGTGTGGGTTGCCACGTTGATTCATGACTCCTATTATTCTAGGCGAGAGTGGAACTTGACAATGGTTATTTTTCAAATCAACAACTTTTTCTCCTTCACGAGTTAGAAACAAGATTCCAACATGACAGTAAGTAGCTTAAGTTGAAGGAGGTATGAGACAATAAACTGAATAAAGGAAGGTCTGAAGAGAGTATTGAGACAATGACAAGAGGCAGATGTGAATTTCAAGACTGAATATTCATTAGAAAGAAAGAAAAAATGAAATAGATAAATAGAAATGCGAATCAAGATATTTTTATTCCTAAGACGTTTTATGATTTGGAATAAAATAATTCTAAAGAATATTGCACTTTAGTAACTTTCAACGGTACTTCAAGAATAATATCTTTATATTTCATTGCTTCGTTTGTCTACAATTTATGGTAATAATAAGCAAATAGATATTGACTGACAACAAGTTTCTAGAGAGATCTTTTCATTCTTCTTGTGTAACCCAACTACAAATTCACTCAGATTTCCTGTTTTACTAAATTATAGTGAAGAGTTCATCTCGTACCTTCAGTTTATGACTTTAATCTTTCCTACCTCCTTCATTGCCACCCCACCAACCCCGTCACCATCGTCGTCAACGTTGTTTGTTGTTTCTGTGATGTTATCATTGTGCAGTGATTGTCACACTTCTAGTTACTATCCTGTCACTTATCACTAACAGCCTCCAGCAAAAGCATGAACGCCACAACTGTTCATTTACTTCACATCCGGTGGAAGACACCGCGCAGCTGCAGCAGGTAACGGAATTCGTGACAGGATTTCTAGCTGTCAGTTTCTAACAACTCTCGTCTATCAGTAATGCCCTCGGGAAACACACGAACATTACAACCATCTTTCCCATACAAACGTGACTATGTAAGAAATTATTATTCTATCTCTCACATATTTCTCATCATCTACTTTCATTTTTCTTCATATATTTTATTTATTTTTATATTTTTATCCGAACATTGATCAGACTAAGGAATTTCATTTTTTTGTATTTCTATCAAATTTATAGTTTTGATTGGTTTACTGTCTAATTACCTGCAGGAAGAATATTACCAACTTTATATAGATTCTCGTCTGCTAGGATTGAAATCACGAAACACGTTTTCTAATATAGAAATGTCAATGTTTTTATTCGTTACAGCACAATCTAATGGTACAGATAAAAACATATATGTGTATATATATATATATATATGTGTGTGTTTATATATATAAATTATATATATATATATATATATATATATATATATATATATATATATATATATATATATATATATATATATATATATATATATATATAAACTATACAAATCAATACAGACTGTGTGTATAAAACACATTGACACATACACAGACAACCTCATACACACACACGCACACAAACACACACACAGAACATACACATAAACACACCCGCACAAAAACACATACGCACCCGCACAAACATGCACACACACGCACACACACAAATATACCCGAAAATGGTGTTGATAATATCAACTTGTATGCCCCCTCCCCCGCCATTCAATTACGGTATATAGTCGAATATAACTCGTTCTAAATATAAGTGGAATCTGAGTATAACCCCGTGTACAAGCCGAGACAACACATAATGTTTAGATGGTGTGGTTTTGAAATTCTCATGAGTGGAGAATATATTTATGAAGTTTTAATATTTTGGTATTTAAAATGTTTTAAGTGTCATTTAGAGTATAGTATATTTCAAAATCCCATTATATAATGATTTTTTACCAATTTCTGGCTGTTTTGAAGGCTATATTCATTCAACACACATCAAAAACGAATTTCATATTGAAAGTGAAACAGGTGTAATATTCACCTCCAAAGTGAAACCGGTATAATATTCACCTCCAAAGTGAAACCAGTATAATATTCACCTCCAAATTGAAACCGGTATAATATTCACCTCCAAAGTGAAACCAGTATAATATTCACCTCTGAAGTGAAACCGGTATAATATTCACCTCCAAAGTGAAACCAGTGTAATATTCACCTCCAAAGTGAAACCGGTGTAATATTCATCTCCAAACTGAAACTGGCGTAATATTTACTTCCAAAGTGAAATCGGTTTCATATTCATAGCACCTCATTTACGCAGAATTTTGAAATTGATGAAAATCGGCAAAATATTGACCTCGAATATAAATCGATCACATTTTACCATCGATTTTTCTGGGGGTTTTTTTGTCACATATTCCTCGTCTTATATACGAGTATCTTAACTATAATAAAGGAAGGTCTGCGGGATTGCGTCCAGAATATATTTTTTTACCCCATTTGTAAAATAAGTTGGATTACTTTGAATAAATAATGAATGAATATTACGTAATTTATGTGCTAAATTTCGTGGCTATTGATTAAATATATTTTATAGCTTAATCTTTAAAATTCACTTCTTTAAAATTATCAAATGTCAACACTTCCGGTTAGCGGCCGTTATATTATAACACTTATAATCGCATATATTTCCGTCGCTAATTTTCTCCTAATGCAGTTTATATATAATGTCGTCTTTTTTTTTAATGTATCATGGATTACTGAAGACAGTGTAATATAGGCTTTGTTCAATTTCTGTCTATATTGTCAATTATGATTTTATTTGATGTATCATATTTACATGCATATATATTTGTGTATAATATCAATATACACACTACACATGCTAGCAGAAAACCACCCATAGGGTGGTTTTTCTGCTAGTATACGGTAATTGAGATTATACTGATAATGAAGAGAGAAAAAATCATTATCTTAATGATTAATTCTAGGCTAGAAAGGCAGGAGATACAAGCACAGATTATGAATTGATTAGATTTAATTAAAATTAGGACGCGGTGAAGAGTAGATGATCTTAAGTGTACGGTAACAATTGAGGATATGTTTCAACCTGGTTAGACCTTATCAGCAAAGTATAATCTAACCGTGATGTCAGACCTTAGAATGACGAGAGAGTATACAGGATTTTAGTAAATGAATATTTAAAGGAATAACTACGGAAAACGGTCTGCTGCGTTTATGAAAAAAAGAGTGAAATAGCTGCTAATATACTTTGTGCAATGAATCAGTAAACTCTAATTAATTTCAATTTACACCAGTAATATTAATTAATTGTTTCTACTATTGGCACAAGGCCAGCAATTACCCAGTACATTACTGGTACTTTATTTTATCGACCCCGTAAGGATGAAAGGCAAAGTTAACCTCGGCGGGATTTGAACTCAGAATGGCAAGAGCCGTAACTCTATGCGTCAAAGCATGGCGTCCGACCCTCTACCGATACTGCCAATTCACATTAATTAATGTCTGCTATAATTAGTCGTCACACTAGTATGACATGTTGACTCATGTATATAGTATCACTAGCATATTTGATTATTCTCTGTATCACTTCGATAAATTTTCTGTCACGACTCGGTAGGCTTATAATCAGCGAAGCGCAGCCTCCAACTACTCACATGTGTATCAACTACAAAATCTTCACACACGAACATTTAAAATCATAAATACAATGTGAACTCAAGATAAAATAGAATACAGTAGTTGGGGTAACACTGATGAGTAGTCAGCCTCACAATGATTAAAACCAACTAAAAACAACACAAGCTAGAGGTTTAGGTTTACAATATACCTTATAGTTGATCACTATAGCCAGTGGCGGACTGGCCAGGTAGCATTGCAAGAGCCGACAGAAGCATTGCAGGGCCCACTCTAGTATTTTAGGGCCAATGCGTTGATTTAAAAAATACCTGAAATCTAAGAGAAAGAATAAAAAATGTTTAAAATAAATAAAACAATTAAACAAAGCAGTTGGTCAACCAATTCCCCAGAGAATTACTAGAAACCAAAATATACGATAGTGCAAATAGCTGGAATCAGTGGTTGTACATTCTACTAAATATAAAGCTTAGTGTATTCGTTCATGCATGTAAACATACATATATAGACACAGGCACACAGCATCGGTAGAGGGTCGGACGCCATGCTTTGACGCATAGACTTACGGCCCTTGCCATTCTGAGTTCAAATCCCGCCGAGGTTAACTTTGCCTTTCATCCTTACGGGGTCGATAAAATAAAGTACCAGTAATGCACTGGGTATGGCTGGCCTTGTGCCAAAAGTAGAAACAATTATATGTGGCTGTCTTCGTTAAGAGTGAAAGCAGCGAGTATTTGCTTAAACTTTAATCTGTTATTTATATATATATATATATATATATATATATATATATATATATATATATATATGTATGTGTGTGTGTGTGTGTGTGTGTGTGTGTGTACTTACACACGAACTACTGAGCAAATAATATTTGGTATCAATGGGTTAAAGATATTTGTCAAATGAATTATTGGTGAAAGGTGATGTATACACACACGCATACACACACACACACACACACACACACACACACACACACACACACACACACACACACACACATATATATATAATGCCAATTATTGTAAGTTTGAATCTAACTGACAGGCAAAAATATATATATAGGAATAAGGAATCATAGTAGATTCAAACATCCCAGAGAGAGGGGGGGGGAGAAGAGGTGCATCAGAAATGAAACATGGATTGCAGGTTAAAATATAGTCTAGATAGATGAGAAACAAAACGAGGATATAGTTTCCATAGAACACCCGAGGATGTAGTTTCCATAGAACACCCGAGGATGTAGTTTCCATAGAACACCCAAATGATTTAGAAGTCGACTTTAAGTAGGAGCAATAACATTAAGAAAGACACGGACTACACCACATGATTTTGTTTTGAAAATTTTGAAAGTAAGTTTATAAGTATGAATTTTCATAAGAATTTCGTTGTTGTCTCTGTGGTCTAGTGGTAGGTACTAGAGACGGTGGAGATCCTGGCCTTGGGTTCAATCCTGGCCGAGAGGTACATGTTTTTAGTTTACAACCAATAGAAAAAAAAACAGAAAAGGTTTGCCGGTAACCTTACTCCCGACCAGGATCGAACTTTAAACCAGGATCACCACCGTCTACGATTCCTGCCACTAGGCCACCGAGACAGCTACAAAAGTCTAATGAAAATTGATAATTATAAACCTACTTTCAAAATCAAAGTTAAAAAGACGTGTTAACGTTTCTGTCTTTCCTAGAGCTATTAGTAATATTTAGGGTCGACTTCTGGTCATTATTGAAAGTCTCTGGATTTCGCAAAATACATAATATTTTTATTGGAGAAGGAAAGATATTTTTCTGCAAAAATTTGACTGCACTGTTTTGTTTCCACTTATGTATTTTTCGAAAATATTATTTATTCATTATTAAAATTAAATGATAGCATTCTATATGTAGGTGGGCCCCTTCATTCTATATGTAAGTGGACCCCCTTCATTCTATATGTAGGTAGGTCCCTTCATTCTATATGTAAGTGGGCCCCCTTCATTCTATATGTAGGTGGGCCCCTTCATTCTATATGTAGGTGGGCCCCCTTCATCTGGCAACCAATATTTTTAGACCTAGTCCGCCATTGTCTATAGCCCTTAATTCAACCGTTACGAAACGTCTGGAAGCATTCGAAAGTTTAGAAAACTTATTGGCAAACTTATCTGCTCCACCGACTTTCGTGTCTTGTATTGAAAGTTTCATGTGAAACTGTCAGTGAAGCTTTCTTTAAACGCAGATTCTATAAATACTGGAATACTTCTTGGTTATAGCGTCACATTATATTGTTTCTCTTCAATAGTTCATCTCGTCACATGTTCCTAATTTATCATACTTATGTCGTCCACCAACAACTCAACCTTACACTCCATACAGACACTATTCTATAAACTAATTTATAGAATATTCTTCAATGGAAATATAACAATCTAATATATTCTAATGCGGGTTCAGGTATTGTACCACGTGATCAATCAGGCCTTTGGTTCTCAATCCGCGTTCATGGTACCACTCAGGTCCAAGGACGAGTCTATCCTTTTCAAAGATTCGAACAGTATAATGGAAAGCTGATCTCTTTTATAATCCCTCGGAGTTTACCATCAATAACTTGCCTCAATTGGATATAATTCATGAGATGTCAGATCATCCTACCCTGGCAGATGTCCAATATACTGAGGCGAGGGATTAAAACTAGGAAGCCATCTCAGGTCTTCATGGTATTCCTGTTGAGGTCTTGCTTCATGGAGGTGACAGAATTGCTGTGGAGGTTTACCATTTGATTTCTGATATTTGGTCGAGTATTTCCCCAAGACTGGATTGGTGCGATCCTTGTTTCCTTGTTCATGGGAAAGGGGTCAAGGCCGGTGTGTGGCGACTATCAGGGAATAAGTATTCTTTATGAATGCGTAAATTTTTGCAAAACTTCCCTTTAATAGGCTTACCAAGTTGATTTGCCCTCGTGTGATTCCGGAGACACAATATGGATTTAGGTCGGGTAGGGACACACTGGATATAATCTTTTTGGCTCATTAGCTGCAGGATAGCTACATCGAGGTATGAAAGGGAGGCTTAACTTCAGTAGTTCTCTGTCTGAACCCATAGCCATGAACAATGGAGTTAAGCAGGGGACATCCTAGCACAAACTCTGTTCTCTATCTTCTTTGCCATTACTTCCACGAATGCATGTCTGCGGAATATTCAGCCACTTACATGTTAATTTCACGAGCCGTCAATTCTTTTAACCGAATCAACTGGAGCACTCGTCGTCCGAAACGACGGAGATCCAACTACAATAGACTATTGATGTATCTTCAGCAACATTCTTTTTTAATTTGTGAAGACATCACTTTATTTTGTCCACCATTAACAACATATAGATTTTCTAATTTCTATCAACTGAAGTTGGGGAAATGTTATCTCCATAACACTAGAATCGCGCTGTTGGACCACAAAAACGAATTTAATCACAGAATGGTAACAAATATCTCCATTTCAACAAATTTCGGGGTATCAAAAGAGAACTCTGTCTTTTACAACGACACCTACCATACAACGCTGTTAACCAAATTACTACTCAAACGTTAAGTTCTAGAATACCAGGGCTGAGACGGCTACTACAGGAGACAGCTTCAATATACAGCAATGGTAGCAAGATGGTAGTATCAACTCTGAACGACACTGACAATATAACAGGCAGAAGAACGGCTGCACTTGTAATATCTGCTGTTTAAAGGTCAGCATGTGGGAGATACTGACTCTGGGTATCTACAATACGTTCATAAAACCTGTATTAGAATAATGAGGCTGATATGGCGTTTAGGTGGAAAAGTTTGATTATTTTAAAGTAGGGCACAAAATCAGGAACGCGCATCTTTAGAAAAGTTGTTTCCATATAACTATATCATGACAGCGTGGAGATTCGTTACATCTATTTGGTTACATCGTTAAACTGGACAGTGGAACATCTGCTAATCCGGCCATAAGATCAAACATCTGGACATAAAAGATGTCATGACCCCCTCTTATTCCTCTGTCCTAGTTCGGCATTTAATAACCTAAAAACGAATGACCATGAATTTGCACCTAGAAAGTTTCCGTCTGAAGCTCAAGTCC
Organism: Eledone cirrhosa; assembly: GCA_964016885.1. NCBI lineage: Eukaryota > Metazoa > Mollusca > Cephalopoda > Octopoda > Eledonidae > Eledone > Eledone cirrhosa. Next base: position 6,523,545 of record OZ024745.1, read on the forward strand.
GAGCAAAGTTTTTTTTGTGGAAGACCAGCAGTCGATCATACATACCAGTCTTCCCACGCCACTGATGTTGCCCAAGGGAAAGACAATGGCCGATACAACTTGGCACCAGTGATGTCATAACTCATTTCTACAGCTGAGTGAACTGGAGAAACGTGAAATAAAGTGCCTTGCTCAAGGAAACAACTCATCGCCCGGTCCAGGAATTGAAATCACAAACTCACGATTGTGAATTCAACTCTCTAACCACTAATCCACGCACCTTCGCGTTTAATAACCTACCTCACCTACGGTGGATTGACAGCAGTTATCGCTAGACAACGTGCTTTGTGGCCTAGAAATCAAGCCCAAGTTTGCTTTACCTTTCATCTTTACGGGGTCGATTAACTACAGTACCAGTAATGAACTGGAGTCGATTTAATCACCCGAAATTGTTGGCCTTGTGCCTAAATCAGAAATACTCTGCCCTACTCCAGATTTATAAACACTTCATTGAGATAATATTTACGTTATATCACTGAAGATCTCTTGTCATTCAATTCATCAATATCCAAACATTTCTATATTTCTATTTTATATTTTGTTCTCATCAATGCATTCCACTTTATTTCTTGTAATTCCCATCCGTTATTCCAGTTCTGTTGTCCGGTCTGCCCCTGTAATATCTAGAAGTCAGGGAAAGGTTACTTTCATTTTCCACTTCACTCATTTTTCTTTCTTTTCATATTTTCTTATTTTCCTTCTCTGTTCCACTTCTCTTCACTTCCGATGTTTCACATTCCTGAAACAAAAAAAATTGTCTCATTCTACATTGACACTCGATGGTTTTCATATATGCTACTGTTGTTGTTGTTACTGTCAGTTTTGTCTTTGTTGTTGTTGTTATTGTTGTTGGTGATCATCACTTTCTACCTCTTCTTCACCTTCTTTATTTATATCCATGTCCTGTCTTGGTGAACAACGAAAATAGATTCGTCGAACCAACTAATCGACCTTTTCACAACCCAACTTAAGTAGTGACACACACAGTAAAATACATACACACATACATACATACGTGCATACACACACGTACACAATCACACACACACACACATACATACATACGTGCATACACACACACCCACACACACACATACATACATACATGCATACATACATACACAACTTTTGTCCTCATCTACTCCCATCCCCAACACACACAGGCAAACACCCACCCACACATACATACACTCAACGCTCCCCCCCCCCCAAACACATACAACACCTAACCCCCTCCCCATACTTAAACTATTGACCTTCCAATGGTTATGACTCAATTGTTAAGCAATTCCATGCAAGTCTAAAGAGTTACTTTACATTAGTCCACTCAGTAGTTTATGTTCGAAGACAGATTCTACTTCGATTTCAACATCGAACTATTGTCGTTTATTGAACTATTTCAGGACATAGTAAATGACAATGGAAGTTACACTAGAAATGTCTTGTTGATATTTGTTGCAATATGTCAGGTGTTAAAGACAGAAAAGTGCAGACATTACTGAGTGGAAAAGAAATTGTTTTAGCAGTCATGCCCCCCCCCACACACACACACACACACACATACACACTGTGCAGCACCTTGCACAAGTATCTTCTACCATAGACGTAGGTCAGAAATTTAGTTGACGGAAAATCTACAAAGGTTTACCGAGCATATAAACACACACATTTTATATATATGTATATTTATATATATATATGTATATATATATGTATATATATATATATATATATATATATATATATATATATATATATATATATAGTGTAGGTAGTACTGTGAAATACTGGTGTTGGTACCAAACCAACCACTCTATACACAGGCAGGGTGTATATAATTGAAAAAACGGGGAAGTTTCGTTTACATATGAAAAATATTTATTGCGTATCGACTTGTTACGCGCGTTTCGCAGAGGATTGGCTGAAGGTGACCCATAGAAGTTATGGACCCGACTCCAGTATTGATCTGCTCCTCAGACTGGTGATGCGTCAAAAGATATATTTTTCATATATATATATATATATATATATATATATATATATACACATTCATTTATTATGGCTATTGGTGAGCTTTGTTACTCTAAAGTTTCACCTGTGCACTCACAGAATCACCAGTCTTGTCAGAGGAGTACGGAGGTGAGACTCCAGAGTAACAAGGCTTAACCATAATAAATAAATATTTAAACTCTAATTCGGTATTGAGTTTTCATTCTTACGTCCGTCAATAATTCACGAACTCTCAGGTCTTGAATAATCGTCCCCACCCCCCACTTATTAATGTGTCAGATCCACCCCCACCCCACCGGCTTGTTAAATTTTGCTAATCTATCTCCGGAGAAATTTTATTGTAAGTGATTCATATTGATACAGCAGCTGGAGAATCTAATAAATTTACATTAAATAAACTTTATATATGACAAAAGAACATTACAAGAAATCCCATATTTACCAACGTACACTAAACAAGTACTGTCCCCCCCCCTCCCCATTATTGCCACCCCTCCTATTATTTGGGACCCGAGAGTGCCACCAAACTCTCCTCCTCTCTATGTCTATTACACAAACTTTCTTTTAATCCCCCTCTCTATATCAACTAAAACCAAACTCTCCCCCTCTCTATATCTACCACGACACCGCCTTTTCTTATCCCACTCTCTATATCTAAGTCTAATACACTCTCACTCTCTATAAATATCTACTCTGATCTCTCCCAATCCCCCTCTGTATATCTACAACCACCAAACTCTCCCCCTCTCTATATGTCCTACACAGTACTCTCTCCCTTTCCTTATCAATAAACAACAATCTCTCTCCCTCTCTATATCTAATATACAACACACTCTCGCAACCTCCTCTCTATATTAATTAAAACCAAACTATCCCCTCTCTCTATAGCTACCGCACAACACTCTCTCTCATTCCCTCTCACTACCAAATACTCCCCCTATATATATATATATATATATATCAATCCTCTCCCTCTATTAATTACCACCAAACTCTCCCCCTCTCTACATCAACTATATAACATACTCTCCCAATCCTCCTCACTATATCACGTAACATCCTATATCTACTACACGGGACTCTCTTCCAATCTCCCTCTCTATATCAATTACCACTTGATATAGACGTGATTTACTTTGCTCCGGATTTTTACGGATTGTTGTCAAAAAAACTGTGAGTTTATTGCTCAATTTAATAACATTGTTTAGTTTAACCCCTTGCCTTGGCCGTCAGACGTTGAGTCAAATAATTTTCGCCCCTTTCTGGGGCGAAATTTTCAATTTTCATCTAAAAACTGTAGACTTGGTGGCAATGGATGCCATTTCCACCTCGCACACTGTCGTGAGTGCCAGGCCCACTAAGAAAAGTGGTGGAGGGAAGGTAGGAGTGCAAAGCTTGCAGCCGCCCCCCCTCGCATCATCGAAAAACGTGGAAAATATCGAAACCGCGAAACCAAATCCGGCAAATAATACCAGCACCAACAACAAGAACAATGACAACAACACCACAACCAACAACTGCAACAATAGCAACACCAATATTACCAACAGTGACAGTAACACGAAAGACAACAACACCAAAACAACATTTTCACAGACCGTAAAAAAAAACGAACTATACACGCCAATTGACATAACAAATGCTAAACAACTATTACAAGACGCAAAACAATTCGTGACTTTTGGCGAAAACGGTGCTTTTAGCATTAATTCTCCACAGGAATTACGTAGAGAGGCTGTCCTGAAAACTGTGGTTTTCAGGACAATATCGAACGTAACAAGAAAACCAGCTCAATTATCACAAAATGAAATTGAGCTGGTTCTAAAAGACCCAATGAAGGACTTAACCTTCATACAAAAAGGTAAACTGTTTGGTAGCATTTCGGTGCCGATGAACAACCAGTCAACAGCTCAAAAGTACTCGATAGCACCCATTGTGTCCCCCCCACTTCACCTTTTACCCCACATACAGGGGAAAAAGGACACAAAGAATAAAATAATGAGTATCACACCAAATGTAAACATTTGGTGGATACTATGTGAAATAATAAACTTTGACGAAGACAATATAATTTCAATAGGAAAGTGCTCCGGAGGTGTATTTGGTGGGACCACAGTAGAAGTTCTGGTGCAAATGAGCCCAGAACGAATAGCGAATATCCCACAACGCATGCCTCTGGACGGGCTAACTTATATAAACATTTCAGTGGAGGGAAGGCGGCCGTCATGTTACCACTGCTTAAGCAGGGGTTACCTGAGGGCTGCTTGTCCTCAATTAACGAGTCAAAAAAAAAGGCTCTTCTGTCAACCCCGAACACAACAACACAACCACCACCACCACCACAACAACACGGAAAAATAACAACACAAAACACTGTTCCACCCAACCCCTCCCCACCTAAAACAAATACAAAAGCAACCACAACAAAACCCCAAAATATACCCCTCCCCAACAACACGGAAGAGGACTCCGTATCAACGTCACCCAGTGACGACGAGGGAGAACCCTTTCAACAGGTGAAAAGGAAAAAAAAAGGCACCACATTAACAAAAATGCCACAAACACACAGCCACCAGCACAAACAGAACAAACAGAACAAATAAAAAAACCCACCCCTCCCCAAAACATAACACGTACTATAAAACGCAAACACCCGCAAGAACAACAAACAAAAACAAACACAACACAACAAAAACTCTATACATACATTAACAAGAACAATAAAACGTTGATGAAAGCGATAGAAAATAACCCTTCGGTGGAAACCGAAGGGATCACTTTTACCTACGCAGCGAACAAACCGCACCTAATGATGATTAGGGTCCCAACGGAAACCTATGTAACTTTGAAAAAGAACCATCCAATGCATGTGGGGACCAACTGCACCAAACCACATAACAGCGTCCTATTGAGATGTTTCCCCACCCCCACACCAGACACCCACATCCCACCAAACACCCTAATCCCACCACACACTGATGTCCTCACCCCACCACAAACCACCACCCCACCAAACAACCCTTCCAACACCCCCATGGAAATTGTGCAGCCTGGCCCCCAGGAGACGAAGAGGTAAGTAATTTCCTTTCCTCTTCCTTTTTACCTCTTCAGCACCAACATGGCCAATATAAGAGTTGGATGTGTGAATGCACGCGGCTTGGGGATGTCCTGGAAACAGGGCAAACTCTTAAATGACCTCAGGTCGCACAGAGTGGATGTAATGGTTATTTGCGAGTCCAGGATCAGCAGCGAGCGCCAACTGGCCCCCATCTTCGACGACTTTGAGATCTACGCATCTCTCTGTCAGCCGAGGGGTGGGGGTGGGATTGTCGTTCTCCTGCGAAAATACCTGGGTCTTTCCACACAGAAGGTACACCTGAACCCGGAGGGTCGACTGGTGGTTTTAGACGTCGGCAGTGGTGAAGGTGGAGCTTTCAGGCTGGTGGCAGCGTATGCCCCATCTGGGACACCGCGACCGGACTTCTTCCGACGCCTGGAGAATTTCCTGGGAACGTCTCGCTCCTTGCTTTTAGTGGGGGACTGGAATGGTATCCTGGATGCACGTTGGGACTATGTAGGGGCATGTCCCGATAGAGGGGGGTGTAACAGCCTCAAACGATTAATCGGCCGATTTGATCTGGCCGATAGATATCGACTGGATTTTCCGACTGTGCCACGGTGGGCGTGGAGTAATCGCAGTGGAACATCCAGGTCGTACCTAGATAGGTTCCTAGTTAGAAATAAGGATAGGGACATATTAAGCTGTCCACGAATGTTCATGGTTGACTATTCGGATCACAAGTTGTTGACCGGAGTGGTCAACCTTGATAGAACTCATAGACAGGGACCCGGTTACTGGAAGCTGAACTTGTCTTTACCGACAAACAAAGCTTACAGTAAGCGGATTAGCACACTAGTTAAGAAGCGTTTGACGGGGGCAATTGTCAACAACAGGTGGTGGGGCTCTCTCAAGATAGAAATTAGAATAGAATCGATAGGTTTTAGTCGGGAATTAGCATCAGATAGGAATAGAACTGAAAGGGAATTAACAAATAGAGTAGAAGAGGCGATTAGGATTGGCAACGTGGCCGGCGTGCTGGCGTCAAGAACGGCCCTAGACCAGTTCTTTGATGCGAAGCACGAGGGCTGCGTTGTCAGGAGTAAAATACGTGCTCTGGGTAACGAGGGAGCCAAAGCTGTTAGCTGGGCCCGAGTGACAGAAGCAAAAAGTGGAAACAAGTCCACGATTCGGTCTTTGAAGGACCAGGATGGACGCGTGATCCTTGAACCTGAGCGGATGAGCGCGGCCTTTCAACGGCGCTTTGCACGACTGTTCGGGAGGGGCGGCGGGCCGGCTGGGGCCATGGATTTCGGTACATACCTCGATGGTCTTGCGCGGCTCTCGGACGGGGATGCGAAGTCCTGCGAGAGGCCGATTTCAGCCGCTGAAATAGGGGAAGCGCTGAGCCAATGCGGCAAACGCAAATCTCCGGGTCTCGATGGTCTACCATACGAACTTTATGTAGCGATGCCGGGCTTGTTCTCCGATCTCCTCGAGGCGGTCTACTGCAACTGGCAACAGAACGGGAGAATTCCCAGTTCTGTGACCAAGGGCGTAGTCACGCTGGTGAGGAAGGACGAGAACAAGGGGGATGACATAGATAACTTCAGGCCCATAACTCTGCTAAACACAGAGTTAAAGATTTTGGCCAAGGTGTTAGCGAAGAGGTTGGCGCTTGTCGTCGGGAACCTGGTGGGAGAAGCGCAGACATGCGCAATCCCGTACAGGTCCATACACGACAACCTCCACCTCATGCGATACATCGTAGGGAGGGTAGGGAACGAACCCGGCTTTGGTGGGGCCCTGATCAACTTGGATCAATCTAAAGCGTTCGATAGGGTTGACCATCGGTACCTGGATGCGGTGCTCGCGGCGGCAGGCTTCGGACCCGTTTTCAGGGGCTGGATTGCTGCAATGCACAGCAGCAACACCTGCTCGAGGGTCAAGGTGAACGGCTACCTCTCGGAGCCGTTCCAAATCACGCGATCCATTCGACAGGGATGCCCTCTCTCCTCCCTCCTGTATGTTCTGGCTCTCGAGCCACTACTGCGGAAGCTGGAGCTGTTGCAGGGCATCCCCTTGGAACCGGGATTGCGGAAAGCGGTGTAGGCCTACGCCGATGACGTGACAGTAATGGTGTCGTGCGCCTCGGAAATCGGGCAGATCGGCACCTTACTGGAGGAATATGAAAGGTTCACAGGAGCCAAGCTGAACCGGGACAAGTCCGTCGGTTTGCAACTCGGGACGTGGAGGGGCAAAACGATGCCCTCCGACGGCATCGTCGGACGCTGGACGGAGGGACCGGTGAAGCTGCTCGGGGTCTGGTTCGGACCGGACCTCGAGGTGGAGAAAAACTGGGACGAGGTAACGGGCAAGGTGTTTGCACTCGTCCAGAAGTGGGCCGAGTGCAAACTATCCCTGAAAGGTCGAGCGGAGGTGGCGAACGCTTATATAGCGTCCGTCATCTACTACCGCTTGACCGTCGTGCCTTGCCCAGAGAAAACACTCGCCAAAATGGAGCGCGCGCTCTTCCGATTTCTTTGGAAGAAGCGGGCTCCTTTGGTGAGAAGATCCATCTGCTGTCAACACCCTTCGAACGGAGGGCTGGGGATGCCGTGGCTGACGATGCGTAGACACGCATTAAGGCTACGGCACCTCCAGGTATTCCTCACCGGTCAGCCGGTGTGGGCCCTGTTTGTGAGGCGAGCCTTTCCGAGACTCGTCTCACTCACCGAGCTGCAATCCTGGGTCAAGCAAAGACCGAGAAAAGTGGGCGACTGGCACATTGAATGTGCTCAGGCGCTCATGGCCCTCTGGCACACTACACCCCCACACCTCATGGTCTAGCTATTTACCACACTACACCCCCCACTCCCCATGGTCTAACTATTGACCACACTACACCCCCCACTCCCCTTGGTCTAACTATTGACCACACTACACCCCCCACTCCCCATGGTCTAGCTATTGGCCACATTACACCCCCCTCCCCACTCCCCATGATCTAACTATTGACCACACTACACCCCCCACTCCCCATGGTCTAACTATTGACCACACTACACCCCCCACTCCCCATGGTCTAGCTATTGACCACACTACACACCCCACTCCCCTCAACAACCACATTCACTTGTTACAACCTTCCATTTCGTCCCTCAACTTCTCTAACTCTCCTCCGTAAACTCCTTTTCCTCTGATCAGACCTTGCTACCCTTCCTTAGGTAGGATCACAATTTGCGCAACTTCCTAGATTGTCTTTTTGTGCCTTTCCTCTTTTAATAACCAAGGTGTAGTTTGAGGGAGATTTAGCGGCCATTTTAAACAGGTAGAGCGACCACGTAAAGAATTCTTTATAGCCTTACGTTAGTTTTGATTGAGCAGATCTATGACTAAAGTCACCCAACACTTGAGTATCTATTCTCCCTTCTTTTCAATACAGTGTATCTAGGAGTACATTATCCAATTGTAAGACTGCAATATATTGTTTGAGGGAAATTTAACTGCTGTTTTCTAGCAAGTCGAACAACTGTAACAATTCAACAGATCTGTTAGATCTCGTTTTTATATCTAATATCTTGCAGCGTTATTGATATTTTCTTCGACATGTTTTGTATACGGCTTTAATATTAGGGCTCCATTGTTAATATACAATAACTCCAATATCCAATACTCTGCTATACTGTCAAAGGCTTTTTTGCTTATCAATCCATGCAAAGCTTAGGTTTGGGGATTTTATTATTATTTTCTTCTCTAGTAGCGAAGTATGTGTTGATTCTGTGTTCATTCTTGTCGTCGTATTTTGTTCAATGTTATTGCTACAACTTCATATGTAGTAGTTAGATACTTTAAACAGACATTGGGGACTTTATTGATCTGAGGACCTTCCAGTAGTCTCAATATGTTAGTAAATGTTCTGATAGTTATGCTGAGTCGTCGTCGTTGTAATATTGTATGTTTCTTCTCAACACTCCATTCCACACCTTTCTTATATTACACAACACGGCACTAGGTTTTTTACCCCAGTATGTCTGTATTTCTTTTGCTGCTGGTTTTTATTTCACTTTGATATTACTTTCTTTTTATAGATTATAGATATCTCGGGAGAATATTTTTAATATCCATTTCAAATATTTCGTTTTGTTGGAAGTAGGGCTTATGTTTTACAAACGGCATGTCTTTCTACAGATCATCTTATAATTCTTTTCTCTATTTCCCCTTCTTTTCTCTTTTCTCATTCAACTCCACCCCACCCCACCCCCTTTCTATTTCCCTGACTAAGGAGAAATCTTTTCTCCTTTTGTTCATTCTGTGTTGTCTATCATCTTTCCCTCGTTTTTCTGTTTCTTTTGTATTGGTATTAGGTGAAGGATATCATACAATATTACAGTGGAATCTGGAATCCTTTGATACGACCCTAGCTACTCTGTAAATTAGATTATTCAAAATATTCATGTCTCTCTAGAAATTCTTTCTTACACTGTTTATATTTGATTATTATTTCTTTATTCTTTACAATTTCTTTATTAGCTTTGAAAAATACGTCGGTTGTTTCATGGCGGTTGTTTTCGTAGTGGTCAGATCTTCTATTTTATTACTTTCTCTTAGATTTTACTCTTTGCTGTTTTGTGTGGGAGTAAAAGTTCAGTTTAGTGGTGGCTTCATAGGGTTGTTGTTGTCGTAGGGTAAGTTACGGTCATCTTTGTTGTTTGTTTCCCCTTTATGTATGATTCGGGTTTCTTGTACCCTCTCTTCCTATTTGGTTCTCGTGTGGTTCTCTTGTGGTTTTCTTGTGGTTTTCCCAGCACTTATTGTGTCTACGTTGTACCGTCTCTTCCTATCTCTGGGTAGCTGGTTCTCGTGTGGTTCGCATGTGGTTCTCGTGCGGTTCTCATGTGGTTCTCGTGTGGTTCTCGTGTGGTTCTCATGTGGTTCTCATGTGGTTCTCGTGTGGTTCTCCTGTGGTGTTCCCAGTTCTTATTGTGTTCACGTTGTGGGTTTATTCTTTCTCATTAATTTCAGTGTGTATCGGTAGAGCGTCGGACAAAAGCTTTGCTGCATATAGTTATGGTCCTTTACGTGCTGAGTTCAAATCCCATCGGGGTTAACTTTGGTACTTTATTGTATAGGCCCCGAATGAAAGCCAGTCAATTACTGAGGTCGATTTAATCGACTTTCCTTTCCTTCACAAATTGCTGGCCTTGTGCCTCAAATAGAAATCATTTATTTCAGTGAAGAGTTTTATTGTGTTTCTCAGTTATTGCTGATGAAATTAAAACTTATTTGTTGATAGAACAAAGAATACATAATTATATTTTTAATATATGTTTCTTTTTTATTGATGGCTTATTAGAAAATAGCGGAGATTGGGATTTAGTTGCTTTACTTTGGTGTTTTTTTAATCTTATATAAATGTCATAGGATTGTTATTGTGCTGGTGTAGGGTGTAGTGTTTAATTAGGGAGGAAATGGCTGTAGCTCTAACCAAAGCCGGATTTAATAGGGGGCAATTATCCCGGGCCCCATCTAGTGGGAGGCCCCCACCAGCGACGGCCGTAGCAATTTATTTGTGTCCTCAGCTGGGATTTTTAGTTTTATGATGGTCACAGTTTTATAATTTAATACCTGTATGTATAACTTTTCAATTCCAATTATTTGCGTCAAACTAACTTTGATATGTAAAATTGGGGGATTTGCTGTGTATTCTAATTGTTTGTGTATGAGGCCCTCCCCACAAAAGCTGAAGTGCCCCGAGCCCCCAAGGTCTAAATCCAACCTTGGCTATGACTCTTTTTAGGGTGTCCGAAATGGGAGAATGTATCCACAAACTGAAATTCTGACTTGCAACAGAGTGGAATCAGCTAAAAGCAACCATGGGCAGGTGGTTCTCTCAAACCAGGAGCTGGATTAAGACTGTTTACCTTCCAGCATCCTTGGATATGTTGGCTTATAGTCAAAGATTTAGCAGTCCTACATATTTTAGCAGTATGAAGGACAATACTATATAGTGCGTCCTAATCTTTTTAAAATAGTAGGTTGTTATTTGAAAGAGATTTATCTGCGATTTATGGCAGCATTTAGTTTGAGCTGAAAAGCCAGAAAATAAGTATTATTTGCATATAAAAGTCTCATTATGTTCTTTGGACCATAGTATTACTGGCATTTTGTTGTTGTTTAAGCATTGCCGATTTACCATCTATATTGTTGTGCAACCATCAATGTTAACTGTTATTCAGCCCGGAGGGTGAGAGACAGGGAGTCTGGAGGGTGAGACATAGTAGCGTGTCTGGAGAGTGAAACATAGTAGGGTGTCTGGAGAGTGAGACATAGTAGGGTGTCTGGAGGGTGAGAAGTAGTAGGGTGTCTGGAGGGTGAGACATAGTAGGGTGTCTGGAGAGTGAGACATAGTAGGGTGTCTGGAGGGTGAGACATAGTAGGGTGTCTGGAGAGTGAGACATAGTAGGGTGTCTGGAGGGTGAGACAGAGTAGCGTATCTGGAGAGTGAGACATAGTAGGGTGTCTGGAGAGTGAGACATAGTAGGGTGTCTGGAGAGTGAGACATAGTAGGGTGTCTGGGGGGTGAGACGTAGTAGGGTATCTGGAGGGTGAGACGTAGTAGGGTCTTTGGAGAGTGAAACATAGTAGGGTGTCTGGAGAGTGAGACATAGTAGGGTGTCTGGGGGGTGAGACGTAGTAGGGTGTATGGAGGGTGAGACGTAGTAGGGTGTCTGGAGGGTGAGACGTAGTAGGGTGTCTGGAAGGTGAGACGTAGTAGGGTGTCTGGAGAGTGAGACATAGTAGGGTGTCTAGAGGGTGAGACATAGTAGGGTGTCTGGAGGGTGAGACGTAGTAGGGTGTCTGGAGGGTGAGACACAGGGTGTCTGGAGGGTGAGACAGAGTAGGGTGTCTGGAGGGTGAGACAGAGTAGGATGTCTGGAGGGTGAGATACAGGGTGTCTGGAGGGTGAGACAGAGTAGGGTGTCTGGAGGGTGAGACATAGTAGGGTGTCTGGAGAGTGAGACATAGTAGGGTGCCTGGCGGGTGAGACAGAGTAGCGTATCTGGAGAGTGAGACATAGTAGGGTGTTTGGAGGGTGAGACAGTAGGGAGTCTGGAGGGTGAGATATAGTAGGGTGTCTGGAGGGTGAGACATAGTAGGGTGTCTGGAGAGTGAGACATAGTAGGCTGTCTGGAGGGTGAGACATAGTAGGGTGTCTGGAGAGTGAGACATAGTAGGGTGTCTGGAGGGTGAGACAGAGTAGCGTATCTGGAGAGTGAGACATAGTAGGGTGTCTGGAGAGTGAGACCTAGTAGGGTGTCTGGAGAGTGAGACATAATAGGGTGTCTGGAGGGTGAGACATAGTAGGGTGTCTCGAGGGTGAGACATAGTAGGGTGTCTGAAGGGTGAGACATAGTAGGGTGTTTGGAGGGTGAGACACAGGGTGTCTGGGGGGTGCGACATAGTAGGAAGTCTGGAGGGTGAGACATAGTAGGGTGTCTGGGGGGTGAGACGTAGTAGGGTGTTTGGAGTGTGAAACATAGTAGGGTGTCTGGAGAGTGAGACAAAGTAGGGTGTCAGGAGGGTGAGACGTAGTAGGGTGTATGGAGGGTGAGACGTAGTAGGGTGTCTGGAGGGTGAGACGTAGTAGGGTGTCTGGAGAGTGAGACATAGTAGGGTGTCTAGAGGGTGAGACATAGTAGGGTGTCTAGAGGGTGAGACGTAGTAGGGTGTCTGGAGGGTGAGACGTAGTAGGGTGTCTGGAGGGTGAGTCACAGGGTGTCTGGAGGGTGAGACAGAGTAGGGTGTCTGGAGGGTGAGACAGAGTAGGGTGTCCGGAGGTTGAGTTATAGTAGGGTGTCTGGAGGGTGAGACACAGGGTGTCTGGAGGGTGAGACAGAGTAGGGTGTCTGGAGGGTGAGACATAGTAGGGTGTCTGGAGGGTGAGACATAGTAGGGTGTCTGGAGGTTGAGTTATAGTAGGGTGTCTGGAGGGTGAGACATAGTAGGGTGTCTGTAGGGTGAGACAAAGTAGGGTGTCTGGAGAGTGAGACATAGTAGGGTGTCTGGGGGGTGAGACGTAGTAGAGTGTCTGGAGGGTGAGACATAGTAGGGTATCTGGAGGGTGAGACACAGGGTATCTGGACGGTGAGACAGAGTAGGGTGTCTGGAGGGTGAGACATAGTAAGGCGTCTGGAGGGTGAGACACAGGGTGTCTGGACGGTGAGACAGAGTAGGGTGTCTGGAGGGTGAGACATAGTAGGGTGTCTGGAGGGTGAGACATAGTAGGTTGTCTGGAGGTTGAGTTATAGTAGGGTGTCAGGAGGGTGAGACATAGTAGGGTGTCTGGAGAGTGAGACATAGTTGGGTGTCTGGAGGGTTAGACATAGTAGGGTGTCTGGAGGTTGAGTTATAGTAGGGTGTCTGGAGGGTGAGACATAGTAGGGTGTCTGTAGGGTGAGACAGAGTAGGGTGTCTGGAGGTTGAGTTATAGTAGGGTGTCTGGAGGGTGAGACAGAGTAGGGTATCTGGAGGGTGAGACAGAGTAGGGTGTCTGGAGAGTGAGACATAGTAGGGGGTCTGGAGGGTGAGCCATAGTAGGGTGTCTGGAGGGTGAGACATAGTAGGTTGTCTGGAGGTTGAGTTATAGTAGGGTGTCTGGAGGGTGAGACGTAGTAGGGTGTCTGGAGGGTGAGACAGAGTAGGGTGGTGTCTGGAGGGTGGGACAGAGTAGGGTGTCTGGAGGTTGAGTTATAGTAGGGTGTCTGGAGGGTGAGACATAGTAGGGTGTCTGGAGAGTGAGACATAGTAGGGTGTCTGGAGGGTGAGACATAGTAGGGTGTCTGGAGGTTGAGTTATAGTAGGGTGTATGGAGGGTGAGACATAGTAGGGTGTCTGGAGGGTGAGACATAGTAGGGTGTCTGGAGGGTGAGACATAGTAGGGTGTCTGGAGGTTGAGTTATAGTAGGGTGTCTGGAGGGTGAGACATAGTAGGGTGTCTGTAGGGTGAGACAGAGTAGGGTGTCTGGAGGTTGAGTTATAGAAGGGTGTCTGGAGGGTGAGACGTAGTAGGGTGTCTGGAGGGTGAGACAGAGTAGGGTGGTGTCTGGAGGGTGGGACAGAGTAGGGTGTCTGGGGGTTGAGTTATAGTAGGGTGTCTGGAGGGTGAGACATAGTAGGGTGTCTGGAGAGTGAGACATAGTAGGGTGTCTGGAGGGTGAGACATAGTAGGGTGTCTGGAGGTTGAGTTATAGTAGGGTGTATGGAGGGTGAGACATAGTAGGGTGTCTGGAGGGTGAGACATAGTAGGGTGTCTGGAGGGTGAGACATAGTAGGGTGTCTGGAGGTTGAGTTATAGTAGGGTGTCTGGAGGGTGAGACGTAGTAGGGTGTCTGGAGGGTGAGACAGAGTAGGGTGGTGTCTGGAGGGTGGGACAGAGTAGGGTGTCTGGAGGTTGAGTTATAGTAGGGTGTCTGGAGGGTGAGACATAGTAGGGTGTCTGGAGAGTGAGACATAGTAGGGTGTCTGGAGGGTGAGACATAGTAGGGTGTCTGTAGGGTGAGACAGAGTAGGGTGTCTGGAGAGTGAGACATAGTAGGGTGTCTGGAGAGTGAGACATAGTAGGGTGTCTGGAGGTTGAGTTATAGTAGGGTGTCTGGAGGGTGAGACAGAGTAGGGTATCTGGAGGGTGAGACAGAGTAGGGTGTCTGGAGAGTGAGACATAGTAGGGTGTCTGGAGGGTGAGACATAGTAGGGTGTCTGGAGAGTGAGACATAGTAGGGTGTCTGGAGGTTGAGTTATAGTAGGGTGTCTGGAGGGTGAGACAGAGTAGGGTATCTGGAGGGTGAGACAGAGTAGGGTGTCTGGAGAGTGAGACATAGTAGGGTGTCTGGAGGGTGAGACATAGTAGGGTGTCTGGAGGGTGAGACATAGTAGGTTGTCTGGAGGTTGAGTTATATTAGGGTGTCTGGAGGGTGAGACATAGTAGGGTGTCTGGAGGGTGAGACAGAGTAGGGTGTCTGGAGAGTGAGACATAGTAGGGTGTCTGTAGGGTGAGACATAGTAGGGTGTCTGGAGGTTGAGACATAGTAGGTTGTCTGGAGGTTGAGTTATAGTAGGGTGTCTGGAGGGTGAGACATAGTAGGGTGTCTGGAGGGTGAGACAGAGTAGGGTGGTGTCTGGAGGGTGGGACAGAGTAGGGTGTCTGGAGGTTGAGTTATAGTAGGGTGTCTGGAGGGTGAGACATAGTAGGGTGTCTGGAGAGTGAGACATAGTAGGGTGTCTGGAGGGTGAGACATAGTAGGGTGTCTGGAGGTTGAGTTATAGTAGGGTGTCTGGAGGGTGAGACATAGTAGGGTGTCTGGAGGTTTGAGTTATAGTAGGGTGTCTGGAGGGTGAGACATAATAGGGTGTCTGGAGGGTGAGACAGAGTAGGGTGTCTGGAGGGTGAGACATAGTAGGGTTCTGGAGGGTGAGACATAGTAGGGTGTCTGGAGGGTGAGACATAGTTGGTTGTCTGGAGGTTGAGTTATAGTAGGGTGTCTAGAGGGTGAGACATAGTAGGGTGTCTGGAGGGTGAGACAGAGTAGGGTGTCTGGAGGGTGGGACAGAGTAGGGTGTCTGGAGGTTGAGTTATAGTAGGGTGTCTGGAGGGTGAGACATAGTAGGGTGTCTGGAGAGTGAGACATAGTAGGGTGTCTGGAGGGTGAGACATAGTAGGGTGTCTGGAGGTTGAGGTATAGTAGGGTGTCTGGAGGGTGAGACATAGTAGGGTGTCTGGAGTTTGAGTTATAGTAGGGTGTCTGGAGGGTGAGACAGAGTAGGGTGTCTGGAGGTTGAGTTATAGTAGGGTGTCTGGAGGGTGAGACAGAGTAGGGTGTCTGGAGGGTGAGACAGAGTAGGGTGTCTGGAGATTGAGACATAGTAGGGTGTCTGGAGAGTGAGACATAGTAAGGTGTCTGGGGGGTGAGACGTAGTAGGGTGTCTGGAGGGTGAGACATAGTAGCGTGTCTGGAGGGTGAGACACAGGGTGTCTGGACGGTGAGACTGAGTAGGGTGTCTGGAGGGTGAGACAGAGTAGGGTGTCTGGAGGGTGGGACAGAGTAGGGTGTCTGGAGGGTGAGACATAGTAGGGTGTCTGGAGGGTGAGACAGAGTAGGGTGTCTGGAGGGTGGGACAGAGTAGGGTGTCGGGAGGGTGAGACAGAGTAGGGTGTCTGGAGGGTGAGACATAGTAGGGTGTCTGGAGGGTGAGACAGAGTAGCGTGTCTGGAGAGTGAGACATATTAGGGTGTCTTGAGAGTGAGACATAGTAGGGTGTCTGGAGAGTGAGATATAGTAGAGTGTCTGGAAAGTGAGACATAGTAGGGTGTCTGGGGGGTGAGACGTAGTAGGGTATCTGGAGGGTGAGACGTAGTAGGGTGTCTGGAGAGTGAAACATAGTAGGGTGTCTGGAGAGTGAGACATAGTAGGGTGTCTGGCGGGTGAGACGTAGTAGGGAGTCTGGAGAGTGAGACATAGTAGGGTGTCTAGAGGGTGAGACATAGTAGGGTGTCTCGAGAGTGCGACATAGTAGGGTGTCTGGAGGGTGAGACGTAGTAGGATGTTTGGAGGGTGAGACGTAGTAGGGTGTCTGGAGGGTGAGACGTAGTAGGGTGTCTGGAGGGTGAGACAGAGTAGGATGTCTGGAGGGTGAGACATAATAGGGTGTCTGGAGGGTGAGACATAGTAGGGTGTCTAGAGGGTGAGACATAGTAGGGTGTCTGGAGGGTGAGACGTAGTAGGGTGTCTGGAGGGTGAGACGTAGTAGGGTGTCTGGAGGGTAAGACATAGTAGCGTGTCTGGAGAGTGAGACATAGTAGGGTGTCTGGAGGGTGAGACAGAGTAGCGTGTCTGGAGAGTGAGGCATAGTAGGGTGTCTGGAGGTTGAGTTATAGTAGGGTGTCTGGAGGATGAGACATAGTAGGGTGTCTGGAGGGTGAGACAGAGTAGGGTGTCTGGAGGGTGAGACGTAGTAGGGTGTATGGAGGGTGAGACGTAGTAGGGTGTCTGGAGGGTGAGGCGTAGTAGGGTGTCTGGAGGGTGAGACGTAGTAGGGTGTCTGGAGAGGGAGACATAGTAGGGTGTCTCGAGAGTGAGACATAGTAGGGTGTCTGGAGGGTGAGACATAGTAGCGTGTCTGGGGAGTGAGACATAGTAGGGTGTCTGGAGAGTGAGACAGAGTAGGGTGTCTGGAGAGTGAGACATAGTAGGGTGTCTAGAGGGTGAGACATAGTAGGGTGTCTGGAGGGTGAGACATAGTAGGTTGTCTGGAGGTTGAGTTATAGTAGGGTGTCTGGAGGGTGAGTCATAGTAGGGTGTCTGGAGGGTGAGACAGAGTAGGGTGTCTAGAGGGTGAGACATAGTAGGGTGTCTGGAGGGTGAGACATAGTAGGTTGTCTGGAGGTTGAGTTATAGTAGGGTGTCTGGAGGGTGAGTCATAGTAGGGTGTCTGGAGGGTGAGACATAGTAGGGTGTCTCGAGAGTGAGACATAGTAGGGTGTCTGGAGGGTGAGACATAGTAGCGTGTCTGGGGAGTGAGACATAGTAGGGTGTCTGGAGGGTGAGACAGAGTAGGGTGTCTCGAGAGTGAGACATAGTAGGGTGTCTGGAGGTTTGAGTTATAGTAGGGTGTCTGGAGGGTGAGACATAGTAGGGTGTCTGGAGGGTGAGACAGAGTAGGGTGTCTGGAGTTTGAGTTATAGTACGGTGTCTGGAGGGTGAGTTATAGTAGGGTGTCTGGAGGGTGAGACATAGTAGGGTGTCTGGAGGGTGAGACACAGTAGGGTGTCTAGAGGGTGAGACATAGTAGGGTGTCTCGAGAGTGAGACATAGTAGGGTGTCTGGAGGTTTGAGTTATAGTAGGGTGTCTGGAGGGTGAGACATAGTAGGGTGTCTGGAGGGTGAGACAGAGTAGGGTGTCTGGAGGGTGAGACAGAGTAGGGTGTCTGGAGGGTGAGACAGAGTAGGGTGTCTGGAGGGTATACATAGTAGGGTGTCTGGAGGGTGAGACATAGTAGGTTGTCTGGAGGTTGAGTTATAGTAGGGTGTCTGGAGGGTGAGACATAGTAGGGTGTCTGGAGGGTGGGACAGAGTAGGGTGTCTGGAGGTTAAGTTATAGTAGGGTGTCTGGAGGGTGAGAATAGTAGGGGGTCTGGAGAGTGAGACATAGTAGGGTGTCTGGAGGGTGGGACATAGTAGGGTGTCTGGAGGTTGAGTTATAGTAGGGTGTCTGGAGGGTGAGACATAGTAGGGTGTCTGGAGGTTGAGTTATAGTAGGGTGTCTGGAGGGTGAGACATAGTAGGGTGTCTGGAGAGTGAGACATAGTAGGGTGTCTGGAGGGTGAGACATAGTAGGGTGTCTGGAGGGTGAGACATAGTAGGGTGTCTGGAGGGTGAGACATAGTAGGGTGTCTGGAGGGTGAGACAGAGTAGGGGGTCTGGAGGTTGAGTTATAGTAGGGTGTCTGGAGGGTGAGACAGAGTAGGGTGTCTGGAGGGTGAGACAGAGTAGGGTGTCTGGAGGGTGGGACAGAGTAGGGTGTCTGGAGGTTAAGTTATAGTAGGGTGTCTGGAGGGTGAGAATAGTAGGGGGTCTGGAGAGTGAGACATAGTAGGGTGTCTGGAGGGTGAGACATAGTAGGGTGTCTGGAGGTTGAGTTATAGTAGGGTGTCTGGAGGGTGAGACATAGTAGGGTGTCTGGAGGTTGAGTTATAGTAGGGTGTCTGGAGGGTGAGACATAGTAGGGTGTCTGGAGGGTGAGACAGAGTAGGGGGTCTGGAGGTTGAGTTATAGTAGGGTGTCTGGAGGGTGAGACAGAGTAGGGTGTCTGGAGAGTGAGACATAGTAGGGTGTCTGGACGGTGAGACAGAGTAGGATGTCTGGAGGGTGAGTCAGAGTAGGGTGTCTGGAGAGTGAGACATAGTAGGGTGTCTGGACGGTGAGACAGAGTAGGGTGTCTGGAGGGTGAGACAGAGTAGGGTGTCTGGAGGGTGAGACATAGTAGGGTGTCTGGAGGGTGAGACATTGTAGGGTGTCTGCACGGTGAGACAGAGTAGCGTGTCTGGAGAGTGAGACATATTAGGGTGTCTGGAGAGTGAGACATAGTAGGGTGTCTGGACAGTGAGATATAGTAGAGTGTCTGCAGAGTGAGACATAGTAGGGTGTCTGGGGGATGAGACGTAGTAGGGTATCTGGAGGGTGAGACGTAGTAGGGTGTCTGGAGAGTGAAACATAGTAGGGTGTCTGGATAGTGAGACATAGTAGGGTGTCTGGAGGGTGAGACGGAGTAGGGTGTATGGAGGGCGAGACGTAGTAGGGTGTCTGGAGGGTGAGACGTAGTAGGGTGTCTGGAGGGTGAGACGTAGTAGGGTGTCTGGAGAGTGAGACATAGTAGGGTGTCTAGAGGGTGAGACATAGTAGGGTGTCTCGAGAGTGAGACATAGTAGGGTGTCTGGAGGGTGAGACGTAGTAGGGTGTTTGGAGGGTGAGACGTAGTAGGGTGTCTGGATGGTGAGACGTAGTATGGTGTCTGGAGGGTGAGACAGAGTAGGGTGTCTGGAAGTTGAGTTATAGTAGGGTGTCTGGAGGGTGAGACATAGTAGTGTGTCTGGAGGGTGAGACACAGGGTGTCTGGAGGGTGAGACATATTAGGGTGTCTGGAGGGTGAGACATAGTAGGGTGTCTGGAGGGTGACACATAGTAGGGTGTCTGGAGGGTGAGACGTAGTAGGTTGTCTGGACTGTGAGACAGAGTAGGGTGTCTGGAGGGTGAGACATAGTAGGGTTTCTGGAGGGTGAGACATAGTAGGGTTTCTGGAGGGTGAGACATAGTATGGTGTCTGGGGGTGAGACACAGGGTGTCTGGGGGTGAGACATAGTAGCGTGTCTAGAGAGTGAGATATAGTAGGGTGTCTGGAGGGTGAGACATAGTAGGGTGTCTGGAGAGTGAGACATAGTAGGGTGTCTGGAGGGTGAGACAGAGTAGCGTGTCTGGAGAGTGAGACATAGTAGGGTGTCTGGAGAGTGAGACATAGTAGGGTTTCTGGAGGTTGAGTTATAGTAGGGTGTCTGGGGGGTGAGACATAGTAGGGTGTCTGGAGGGTGAGACAAAGTACGGTGTCTGGAGGTTGAGTTATAGTAGGGTGTCTGGAGGGTGAGACATAGTAGGGTGTCTGGAGGGTGAGACAGAGTAGCGTGTCTGGAGAGTGAGACATAGTAGGGTCTCTGGAGAGTGAGACATAGTAGGGTTTCTGGAGGTTGAGTTATAGTAGGTTGTCTGGAGGGTGAGACATAGTAGGGTGTCTGGAGGGTGAGACAAAGTACGGTGTCTGGAGGTTTAGTTATAGTAGGGTGTCTGGAGGATGAGACATAGTAGGGTGTCTGGAGGGTGAGACAGAGTAGCGTGTCTGGAGAGTGAGACATAGTAGGGTGTCTGGAGGGTGAGACAGAGTAGGGGGTCTGGAGGTTGAGTTATAGTAGGGTGTCTGGAGGGTGAGACAGAGTAGGGTGTCTGGAGAGTGAGACATAGTAGGGTGTCTGGACGGTGAGACAGAGTAGGATGTCTGGAGGGTGAGACAGAGTAGGGTGTCTGGAGGGTGAGACAGAGTAGGGTGTCTGGAGGGTGAGACATAGTAGGGTGTCTGGAGGGTGAGACAGAGTAGCGTGTCTGGAGAGTGAGACATATTAGGGTGTCTGGAGAGTGAGACATAGTAGGGTGTCTGGACAGTGAGATATAGTAGAGTGTCTGGAGAGTGAGACATAGTAGGGTGTCTGGGGGATGAGACGTAGTAGGGTATCTGGAGGGTGAGACGTAGTAGGGTGTCTGGAGAGTGAAACATAGTAGGGTGTCTGGAGAGTGAGACATAGTAGGGTGTCTGGAGGGTGAGACGTAGTAGGGTGTATGGAGGGTGAGACGTAGTAGGGTGTCTGGAGGGTGAGACGTAGTAGGGTGTCTGGAGGGTGAGACGTAGTAGGGTGTCTGGAGAGTGAGACATAGTAGGGTGTCTAGAGGCTGAGACATAGTAGGGTGTCTCGAGAGTGAGACATAGTAGGGTGTCTGGAGGGTGAGACGTAGTAGGGTGTTTGGAGGGTGAGACGTAGTAGGGTGTCTGGATGGTGAGACGTAGTATGTTGTCTGGAGGGTGAGACAGAGTAGGGTGTCTGGAAGTTGAGTTATAGTAGGGTGTCTGGAGGGTGAGACATAGTAGTGTGTCTGGAGGGTGAGACACAGGGTGTCTGGAGGGTGAGACGTAGTAGGTTGTCTGGACTGTGAGACAGAGTAGGGTGTCTGGAGGGTGAGACATAGTAGGGTTTCTGGAGGGTGAGACATAGTAGGGTTTCTGGAGGGTGAGACATAGTATGGTGTCTGGGGGTGAGACACAGGGTGTCTGGGGGTGAGACATAGTAGCGTGTCTAGAGAGTGAGATATAGTAGGGTGTCTGGAGGGTGAGACATAGTAGGGTGTCTGGAGAGTGAGACATAGTAGGGTGTCTGGAGGGTGAGACAGAGTAGCGTGTCTGGAGAGTGAGACATAGTAGGGTGTCTGGAGAGTGAGACATAGTAGGGTTTCTGGAGGTTGAGTTATAGTAGGGTGTCTGGGGGGTGAGACATAGTAGGGTGTCTGGAGGGTGAGACAAAGTACGGTGTCTGGAGGTTGAGTTATAGTAGGGTGTCTGGAGGGTGAGACAGAGTAGCGTGTCTGGAGAGTGAGACATAGTAGGGTCTCTGGAGAGTGAGACATAGTAGGGTTTCTGGTGGTTGAGTTATAGTAGGTTGTCTGGAGGGTGAGACATAGTAGGGTGTCTGGAGGGTGAGACAAAGTACGGTGTCTGGAGGTTTAGTTATAGTAGGGTGTCTGGAGGATGAGGCATAGTAGGGTGTCTGGAGGGTGAGACAGAGTAGCGTGTCTGGAGAGTGAGACATAGTAGGGTGTCTGGAGGGTGAGACATAGTAGGGTTTCTGGAGGTTGAGTTATAGTAGGGTGTCTGGAGGGTGAGAAATAGTAGGGTGTCTGGAGGGTGAGACAAAGTACGGTGTCTGGAGGTTGAGTTATAGTAGGGTGTCTGGAGGGTGAGACATAGTAGGGTGTCTGGAGAGTCAGACATAGTAGGGTGTCTGGGGGGTGAGACGTAGTAGGGTGTCTGGAGGGTGAGACATAGTAGGGTGTCTGGAGGGTGAGACACAGGGTGTCTGGACGGTGAGACAGAGTAGGGTGTCTGGAGCGTGAGACATAGTAGGGTGACTGGACGGTGAGACATAGTAGGGTGTCTGGAGGGTGAGACATAGTAGGTTGTCTGCAGGTTGAGTTATAGTAGGGTGTCTGGAGGGTGAGACATAGTAGGGTGTCTGGAGCGTGAGACAAAGTACGGTGTCTGGAGGTTGAGTTATAGTAGGGTGTCTGGAGGGTGAGTCATAGTAGGGTATCTGGAGGGTGAGACAGTGTAGGGTGTCTGGAGAGTGAGACATAGTAGGGTGTCTGGGGGGTGAGACGTAGTAGGGTGTCTGGAGGTTGAGTTATACTAGGGTGTCTGGAGGGTGAGACATAGTAGGGTGTCTGGAGGGTGAGACAGAGTAGGGGGTCTGGAGGTTGAGTTATAGTAGGGTGTCTGGAGGGTGAGACAGAGTAGGGTGTCTGGAGAGTGAGACATAGTAGGGTGTCTGGACGGTGAGACAGAGTAGGATGTCTGGAGGGTGAGTCAGAGTAGGGTGTCTGGAGGGTGAGACAGAGTAGGGTGTCTGGAGGGTGAGACATAGTAGGGTGTCTGGAGGGTGAGACATACTAGGGTGTCTGGAGGGTGAGACGTAGTAGGGTGTCTGGAGGGTGAGACGTAGTAGGTTGTCTGGACTGTGAGACATAGTAGGGTGTCTGGAGGTTGAGTTATAGTAGGGTGTCTGGAGGGTGAGACATAGTAGGGTGTCTGGAGGGTGAGACAGAGTAGGGGGTCTGGAGGTTGAGTTATAGTAGGGTGTCTGGAGGGTGAGACAGAGTAGGGTGTCTGGAGAGTGAGACATAGTAGGGTGTCTGGACGGTGAGACAGAGTAGGATGTCTGGAGGGTGAGTCAGAGTAGGGTGTCTGGAGGGTGAGACAGAGTAGGGTGTCTGGAGGGTGAGACATAGTAGGGTGTCTGGAGGGTGAGACAGAGTAGCGTGTCTGGAGAGTGAGACATATTAGGGTGTCTGGAGAGTGAGACATAGTAGGGTGTCTGGACAGTGAGATATAGTAGAGTGTCTGGAGAGTGAGACATAGTAGGGTGTCTGGGGGATGAGACGTAGTAGGGTATCTGGAGGGTGAGACGTAGTAGGGTGTCTGGAGAGTGAAACATAGTAGGGTGTCTGGATAGTGAGACATAGTAGGGTGTCTGGAGGGTGAGACGTAGTAGGGTGTATGGAGGGTGAGACGTAGTAGGGTGTCTGGAGGGTGAGACGTAGTAGGGTGTCTGGAGGGTGAGACGTAGTAGGGTGTCTGGAGAGTGAGACATAGTAGGGTGTCTAGAGGGTGAGACATAGTAGGGTGTCTCGAGAGTGAGACATAGTAGGGTGTCTGGAGGGTGAGACGTAGTAGGGTGTTTGGAGGGTGAGACGTAGTAGGGTGTCTGGATGGTGAGACGTAGTATGGTGTCTGGAGGGTGAGACAGAGTAGGGTGTCTGGAAGTTGAGTTATAGTAGGGTGTCTGGAGGGTGAGACATAGTAGTGTGTCTGGAGGGTGAGACACAGGGTGTCTGGAGGGTGAGACATATTAGGGTGTCTGGGGGGTGAGACATAGTAGGGTGTCTGGAGGGTGACACATAGTAGGGTGTCTGGAGGGTGAGACGTAGTAGGTTGTCTGGACTGTGAGACAGAGTAGGGTGTCTGGAGGGTGAGACATAGTAGGGTTTCTGGAGGGTGAGACATAGTAGGGTTTCTGGAGGGTGAGACATAGTATGGTGTCTGGGGGTGAGACACAGGGTGTCTGGGGGTGAGACATAGTAGCGTGTCTAGAGAGTGAGATATAGTAGGGTGTCTGGAGGGTGAGACATAGTAGGGTGTCTGGAGAGTGAGACATAGTAGGGTGTCTGGAGGGTGAGACAGAGTAGCGTGTCTGGAGAGTGAGACATAGTAGGGTGTCTGGAGGGTGAGACGTAGTAGGGTGTATGGAGGGTGAGACGTAGTAGGGTGTCTGGAGGGTGAGACGTAGTAGGGTGTCTGGAGGGTGAGACGTAGTAGGGTGCCTGGAGAGTGAGACATAGTAGGGTGTCTAGAGGCTGAGACATAGTAGGGTGTCTCGAGAGTGAGACATAGTAGGGTGTCTGGAGGGTGAGACGTAGTAGGGTGTTTGGAGGGTGAGACGTAGTAGGGTGTCTGGATGGTGAGACGTAGTATGTTGTCTGGAGGGTGAGACAGAGTAGGGTGTCTGGAAGTTGAGTTATAGTAGGGTGTCTGGAGGGTGAGACATAGTAGTGTGTCTGGAGGGAGAGACACAGGGTGTCTGGAGGGTGAGACGTAGTAGGTTGTCTGGACTGTGAGACAGAGTAGGGTGTCTGGAGGGTGAGACATAGTAGGGTTTCTGGAGGGTGAGACATAGTAGGGTTTCTGGAGGGTGAGACATAGTATGGTGTCTGGGAGTGAGACACAGGGTGTCTGGGGGTGAGACATAGTAGCGTGTCTAGAGAGTGAGATATAGTAGGGTGTCTGGAGGGTGAGACATAGTAGGGTGTCTGGAGAGTGAGACATAGTAGGGTGTCTGGAGGGTGAGACAGAGTAGCGTGTCTGGAGAGTGAGACATAGTAGGGTGTCTGGAGAGTGAGACATAGTAGGGTTTCTGGAGGTTGAGTTATAGTAGGGTGTCTGGGGGGTGAGACATAGTAGGGTGTCTGGAAGGTGAGACAAAGTACGGTGTCTGGAGGTTGAGTTATAGTAGGGTGTCTGGAGGGTGAGACATAGTAGGGTGTCTGGAGGGTGAGACAGAGTAGCGTGTCTGGAGAGTGAGACATAGTAGGGTCTCTGGAGAGTGAGACATAGTAGGGTTTCTGGAGGTTGAGTTATAGTAGGTTGTCCGGAGGGTGAGACATAGTAGGGTGTCTGGAGGGTGAGACAAAGTACGGTGTCTGGAGGTTTAGTTATAGTAGGGTGTCTGGAGGATGAGACATAGTAGGGTGTCTGGAGGGTGAGACAGAGTAGCGTGTCTGGAGAGTGAGACATAGTAGGGTGTCTGGAGGGTGAGACATAGTAGGGTTTCTGGAGGTTGAGTTATAGTAGGGTGTCTGGAGGGTGAGAAATAGTAGGGTGTCTGGAGGGTGAGACAAAGTACGGTGTCTGGAGGTTGAGTTATAGTAGGGTGTCTGGAGGGTGAGACATAGTAGGGTGTCTGGAGAGTGAGACATAGTAGGGTGTCTGGGAGTGAGACGTAGTAGGGTGTCTGGAGGGTGAGACATAGTAGGGTGTCTGGAGGGTGAGACACAGGGTGTCTGGACGGTGAGACAGAGTAGGGTGTCTGGAGCGTGAGACATAGTAGGGTGACTGGACGGTGAGACATAGTAGGGTGTCTGGAGGGTGAGACATAGTAGGTTGTCTGCAGGTTGAGTTATAGTAGGGTGTCTGGAGGGTGAGACAAAGTACGGTGTCTGGAGGTTGAGTTATAGTAGGGTGTCTGGAGGGTGAGACATAGTAGGATGTCTGGAGAGTGAGACAGAGTAGCGTGTCTGGAGAATGAGACATAGTAGGGTGTCTGGAGAGTGAGACATAGTAGGGTTTCTGGAGGTTGAGTTATAGTAGGGTGTCTGGAGGGTGAGACAAAGTACGGTGTCTGGAGGTTGAGTTATAGTAGGGTGTCTGGAGGGTGAGACATAGTAGGGTATCTGGAGGGTGAGACAGAGTAGGGTGTCTGGAGAGTGAGACATAGTAGGGTGTCTGGGGGGTGAGACGTAGTAGGGTGTCTGGAGAGTGAGACATAGGAGTGTATCTGGAGGGTGAGACACAGGGTGTCTGGAGAGTGAGACAGAGTAGGGTGTCTGGAGTGTGAGACATAGTAGGGTGTCTGGAGGGTGAGACACAGGGTGTCTGGACGGTGAGACAGAGTAGGGTGTCTGGAGCGTGAGACATAGTAGGGTGACTGGACGGTGAGACATAGTAGGGTGTCTGGAGGGTGAGACACAGGGTGTCTGGACGGTGAGACAGAGTAGGGTGTCTGGAGCGTGAGACATAGTAGGGTGACTGGACGGTGAGACATAGTAGGGTGTCTGGAGAGTGAGACAGAGTAGGGTGTCTGGAGTGTGAGACATAGTAGGGTGTCTGGAGGGTGAGACACAGGGTGTCTGGACGGTGAGACAGAGTAGGGTGTCTGGAGCGTGAGACATAGTAGGGTGACTGGACGGTGAGACATAGTAGGGTGTCTGGAGGGTGAGACACAGGGTGTCTGGACGGTGAGACAGAGTAGGGTGTCTGGAGCGTGAGACATAGTAGGGTGACTGGACGGTGAGACATAGTAGGGTGTCTGGAGAGTGAGACAGAGTAGGGTGTCTGGAGTGTGAGACATAGTAGGGTGTCTGGAGGGTGAGACACAGGGTATCTGGACGGTGAGACAGAGTAGGGTGTCTGGAGGGTGAGACTGAGTAGGGTGTCTGGAGGGTGAGACAGAGTAGGGTGTCTGGAGGGTGGGACAGAGTAGGGTGTCTGGAGGGTGAGACATAGTAGGGTGTCTGGAGGGTGAGACAGAGTAGGGTGTCTGGAGGGTGGGACAGAGTAGGTTGTCGGGAGGGTGAGACAGAGTAGGGTGTCTGGAGGGTGAGACATAGTAGGGTGTCTGGAGGGTGAGACAGAGTAGCGTGTCTGGAGAGTGAGACATATTAGGGTGTCTTGAGAGTGAGACATAGTAGGGTGTCTGGAGAGTGAGATATAGTAGAGTGTCTGGAGAGTGAGACATAGTAGGGTGTCTGGGGGGTGAGACGTAGTAGGGTATCTGGAGGGTGAGACGTAGTAGGGTGTCTGGAGAGTGAAACATAGTAGGGTGTCTGGAGAGTGAGACATAGTAGGGTGTCTGGAGGGTGAGACGTAGTAGGGTGTATGGAGGGTGAGACGTAGTAGGGTGGCTGGCGGGTGAGACGTAGTAGGGAGTCTGGAGAGTGAGACATATTAGGGTGTCTAGAGGGTGAGACATAGTAGGGTGTCTCGAGAGTGCGACATAGTAGGGTGTCTGGAGGGTGAGACGTAGTAGGATGTTTGGAGGGTGAGACGTAGTAGGGTGTCTGGAGGGTGAGACGTAGTAGGGTGTCTGGAGGGTGAGACAGAGTAAGATGTCTGGAGGGTGAGACATAGTAGGGTGTCTGGAGGGTGAGACATAGTAGGGTGTCTAGAGGGTGAGACATAGTAGGGTGTCTGGAGGGTGAGACGTAGTAGGGTGTCTGGAGGGTGAGACGTAGTAGGGTGTCTGGAGGGTAAGACAGAGTAGGGTGTCTGGAGGGTGAGACATAGTAGGGTTTATGGAGGGTGAAACATAGTATGGTGTCTGGAGGGTGAGACATAGTAGCGTGTCTGGAGAGTGAGACATAGTAGGGTATCTGGAGGGTGAGACACAGGGTATCTGGACGGTGAGACAGAGTAGGGTGTCTGGAGGGTGAGACATAGTAGGGCGTCTGGAGGGTGAGACACAGGGTGTCTGGACGGTGAGACAGAGTAGGGTGTCTGGAGGGTGAGACATAGTAGGGTATCTGGAGGGTGAGCCATAGTAGGTTGTCTGGAGGTTGAGTTATAGTAGGGTATCTGGAGGGTGAGACAGAGTAGGGTATCTGGAGGGTGAGACAGAGTAGGGTGTCTGGAGAGTGAGACATAGTAGGGTGTCTGGAGGGTGAGACATAGTAGGGTGTCTGGAGGGTGAGTCATAGTAGGTTGTCTGGAGGTTGAGTTATAGTAGGGTGTCTGGAGGGTGAGACGTAGTAGGGTGTCTGGAGGGTGAGACAGAGTAGGGTGGTGTCTGGAGGGTGGGACAGAGTAGGGTGTCTGGAGGTTGAGTTATAGTAGGGTGTCTGGAGGGTGAGACATAGTAGGGTGTCTGGAGAGTGAGACATAGTAGGGTGTCTGGAGGGTGAGACATAGTAGGGTGTCTGGAGGTTGAGTTATAGTAGGGTGTATGGAGGGTGAGACATAGTAGGGTGTCTGGAGGGTGAGACATAGTAGGGTGTCTGGAGGGTGAGACATAGTAGGGTGTCTGGAGGTTGAGTTATAGTAGGGTGTCTGGAGGGTGAGACATAGTAGGGTGTCTGTAGGGTGAGACAGAGTAGGGTGTCTGGAGGTTGAGTTATAGTAGGGTGTCTGGAGGGTGAGACAGAGTAGGGTATCTGGAGGGTGAGACAGAGTAGGGTGTCTGGAGAGTGAGACATAGTAGGGTGTCTGGAGGGTGAGACATAGTAGGGTGTCTGGAGGGTGAGACATAGTAGGTTGTCTGGAGGTTGAGTTATATTAGGGTGTCTGGAGGGTGAGACATAGTAGGGTGTCTGGAGGGTGAGACAGAGTAGGGTGTCTGGAGAGTGAGACATAGTAGGGTGTCTGTAGGGTGAGACATAGTAGGGTGTCTGGAGGGTGAGACATAGTAGGTTGTCTGGAGGTTGAGTTATAGTAGGGTGTCTGGAGGGTGAGACATAGTAGGGTGTCTGGAGGGTGAGACAGAGTACGGTGGTGTCTGGAGGGTGGGACAGAGTAGGGTGTCTGGAGGTTGAGTTATAGTAGGGTGTCTGGAGGGTGAGACATAGTAGGGTGTCTGGAGAGTGAGACATAGTAGGGTGTCTGGAGGGTGAGACATAGTAGGGTGTCTGGAGATTGAGTTATAGTAGGGTGTCTGGAGGGTGAGACATAGTAGGGTGTCTGGAGGTTTGAGTTATAGTAGGGTGTCTGGAGGGTGAGACATAATAGGGTGTCTGGAGGGTGAGACAGAGTAGGGTGTCTGGAGGGTGAGACATAGTAGGGTGTCTGGAGGGTGAGACATAGTAGGGTGTCTGGAGGGTGAGACATAGTTGGTTGTCTGGAGGTTGAGTTATAGTAGGGTGTCTGGAGGGTGAGACATAGTAGGGTGTCTGGAGGTTGAGTTATAGTAGGGTGTCTGGAGGGTGAGACATAGTAGGGTGTCTGGAGAGTGAGACATAGTAGGGTGTCTGGAGGGTGAGACATAGTAGGGTGTCTGGAGGTTGAGGTATAGTAGGGTGTCTGGAGGGTGAGACATAGTAGGGTGTCTGGAGTTTGAGTTATAGTAGGGTGTCTGGAGGGTGAGACAGAGTAGGGTGTCTGGAGGTTGAGTTATAGTAGGGTGTCTGGAGGGTGAGACAGAGTAGGGTGTCTGGAGCGTGAGACAGAGTAGGGTGACTGGAGATTGAGACATAGTAGGGTGTCTGGAGAGTGAGACATAGTAAGGTGTCTGGGGGGTGAGACGTAGTAGGGTGTCTGGAGGGTGAGACATAGTAGAGTGTCTGGAGGGTGAGACACAGGGTGTCTGGACGGTGAGACTGAGTAGGGTGTCTGGAGGGTGAGACAGAGTAGGGTGTCTGGAGGGTGGGACAGAGTAGGGTGTCTGGAGGGTGAGACAGAGTAGGGTGTCTGGAGGGTGAGACATAGTAGGGTGTCTGGAGGGTGAGACAGAGTAGCGTGTCTGGAGAGTGAGACATATTAGGGTGTCTTGAGAGTGAGACATAGTAGGGTGTCTGGAGAGTGAGATATAGTAGAGTGTCTGGAGAGTGAGACATAGTAGGGTGTCTGGGGGGTGAGACGTAGTAGGGTATCTGGAGGGTGAGACGTAGTAGGGTGTCTGGAGAGTGAAACATAGTAGGGTGTCTGGAGAGTGAGACATAGTAGGGTGTCTGGAGGGTGAGACGTAGTAGGGTGTATGGAGGGTAGACGTAGTAGGGTGTCTGGAGGGTGAGACGTAGTAGGGTGGCTGGCGGGTGAGACGTAGTAGGGAGTCTGGAGAGTGAGACATATTAGGGTGTCTAGAGGGTGAGACATAGTAGGGTGTCTCGAGAGTGCGACATAGTAGGGTGTCTGGAGGGTGAGACGTAGTAGGATGTTTGGATGGTGAGACGTAGTAGGGTGTCTGGAGGGTGAGAAGTAGTAGGGTGTCTGGAGGGTGAGACAGAGTAAGATGTCTGGAGGGTGAGACATAGTAGGGTGTCTGGAGGGTGAGACATAGTAGGGTGTCTAGAGGGTGAGACATAGTAGGGTGTCTGGAGGGTGAGACGTAGTAGGGTGTCTGGAGGGTGAGACGTAGTAGGGTGTCTGGAGGGTAAGACAGAGTAGGGTGTCTGGAGGGTGAGACATAGTAGGGTTTCTGGAGGGTGAGACATAGTATGGTGTCTGGAGGGTGAGACATAGTAGCGTGTCTGGAGAGTGAGACATAGTAGGGTGTCTTGAGGGTGAGACAGAGTAGCGTGTCTGGAGAGTGAGACATAGTAGGGTGTCTGGAGGTTGAGTTATAGTAGGGTGTCCGGAGGATGAGACATAGTAGGGTGTCTGGAGGGTGAGACAGAGTAGGGTGTCTGGAGGGTGAGACGTAGTAGGGTGTATGGAGGGTGAGACGTAGTAGGGTGTCTGGAGGGTGAGACGTAGTAGGGTGTCTGGAGGGTGAGACGTAGTAGGGTGTCTGGAGAGGGAGACATAGTAGGGTGTCTCGAGAGTGAGACATAGTAGGGTGTCTGGAGGGTGAGACATAGTAGCGTGTCTGGGGAGTGAGACATAGTAGGGTGTCTGGAGGGTGAGACAGAGTAGCGTGTCTGGAGAGTGAGACAGAGTAGGGTGTCTGGAGTGTGAGACATAGTAGGGTGTCTAGAGGGTGAGACATAGTAGGGTGTCTGGAGGGTGAGACATAGTAGGTTGTCTGGAGGTTGAGTTATAGTAGGGTGTCTGGAGGGTGAGACATAGTAGGGTGTCTGGAGGGTGAGACAAAGTACGGTGTCTGGAGGTTAGTTATAGTAGGGTGTCTGGAGGATGAGACATAGTAGGGTGTCTGGAGGGTGAGACAGAGTAGCGTGTCTGGAGAGTGAGACATAGTAGGGTGTCTGGAGGTTGAGTTATAGTAGGGTGTCTGGAGGGTGAGACATAGTAGGGTGTCTGGAGGGTGAGACATAGTAGGGTGTCTAGAGGGTGAGACATAGTAGGGTGTCTCGAGAGTGAGACATAGTAGGGTGTCTGGAGGTTTGAGTTATAGTAGGGTGTCTGGAGGGTGAGACATAGTAGGGTGTCTGGAGGGTGAGACAGAGTAGGGTGTCTGGAGTTTGAGTTATAGTAGGGTGTCTGGAGGGTGAGTTATAGTAGGGTGTCTGGAGGGTGAGACATAGTAGGGTGTCTGGAGGGTGAGACACAGTAGGGTGTCTAGAGGGTGAGACATAGTAGGGTGTCTCGAGAGTGAGACATAGTAGGGTGTCTGGAGGTTTGAGTTATAGTAGGGTGTCTGGAGGGTGAGACATAGTAGGGTGTCTGGAGGGTGAGACAGAGTAGGGTGTCTGGAGTTTGAGTTATAGTAGGGTGTCTGGAGGGTGAGACAGAGTAGGGTATCTGGAGGGTGAGACAGAGTAGGGTGTCTGGAGGGTGAGACAGAGTAGGGTGTCTGGAGGGTATACATAGTAGGGTGTCTGGAGGGTGAGACATAGTAGGTTGTCTGGAGGTTGAGTTATAGTAGGGTGTCTGGAGGGTGAGACATTGTAGGGTGTCTGGAGGGTGAGACAGAGTAGGGTGTCTGGAGGGTGGGACAGAGTAGGGTGTCTGGAGGTTAAGTTATAGTAGGGTGTCTGGAGGGTGAGAATAGTAGGGTGTCTGGAGAGTGAGACATAGTAGGGTGTCTGGAGGGTGAGACATAGTAGGGTGTCTGGAGGTTGAGTTATAGTAGGGTGTCTGGAGGGTGAGACATAGTAGGGTGTCTGGAGGTTGAGTTATAGTAGGGTGTCTGGAGGGTGAGACAGAGTAGGGGGTCTGGAGGTTGAGTTATAGTAGGGTGTCTGGAGGGTGAGACAGAGTAGGGTGTCTGGAGGGTGATACAGAGTAGGGTGTCTGGACGGTGAGACAGAGTAGGATGTCTGGAGGGTGAGTCAGAGTAGGGTGTCTGGAGGGTGAGACAGAGTAGGGTGACTGGAGGGTGAGACATAGTAGGGTGTCTGGAGGGTGAGACAGAGTAGCGTGTCTGGAGAGTGAGACATATTAGGGTGTCTGGAGAGTGAGACATAGTAGGGTGTCTGGAGAGTGAGACATAGTAGGGTGTCTGGACAGTGAGATATAGTAGAGTGTCTGGAGAGTGAGACATAGTAGGGTGTCTGGGGGATGAGACGTAGTAGGGTATCTGGAGGGTGAGACGTAGTAGGGTGTCTGGAGAGTGAAACATAGTAGGGTGTCTGGAGAGTGAGACATAGTAGGGTGTCTGGAGGGTGAGACGTAGTAGGGTGTATGGAGGGTGAGACGTAGTAGGGTGTCTGGAGGGTGAGACGTAGTAGGGTGTCTGGAGGGTGAGACGTAGTAGGGTGTCTGGAGAGTGAGACATAGTAGGGTGTCTAGAGGGTGAGACATAGTAGGGTGTCTCGAGAGTGAGACATAGTAGGGTGTCTGGAGGGTGAGACGTAGTAGGGTGTTTGGAGGGTGAGACGTAGTAGGGTGTCTGGATGGTGAGACAGAGTAGGGTGTCTGGAAGTTGAGTTATAGTAGGGTGTCTGGAGGGTGAGACATAGTAGTGTGTCTGGAGGGTGAGACACAGGGTGTCTGGAGGGTGAGACAGAGTAGGGTGTCTGGAGGGTGAGACATAGTAGGGTGTCTGGAGGGTGACACATAGTAGGGTGTCTAGAGGGTGAGACATAGTAGGGTGTCTGGAGGGTGAGACGTAGTAGGGTGTCTGGAGGGTGAGACGTAGTAGGTTCTCTGGACTGTGAGACAGAGTAGGGTGTCTGGAGGGTGAGACATAGTAGGGTTTCTGGAGGGTGAGACATAGTAGGGTTTCTGGAGGGTGAGACATAGTATGGTGTCTGGGGTTGAGACACAGGGTGTCTGGGGGTGAGACATAGTAGCGTGTCTAGAGAGTGAGATATAGTAGGGTGTCTGGAGGGTGAGACATAGTAGGGTGTCTGGAGAGTGAGACATAGTAGGGTGTCTGGAGGGTGAGACATAGTAGGGTGTCTGGAGGGTGAGACAGAGTAGGGTGTCTGGAGTTTGAGTTATAGTAGGGTGTCTGGAGGGTGAGTTATAGTAGGGTGTCTGGAGGGTGAGACATAGTAGGGTGTCTGGAGGGTGAGACACAGTAGGGTGTCTAGAGGGTGAGACATAGTAGGGTGTCTCGAGAGTGAGACATAGTAGGGTGTCTGGAGGTTTGAGTTATAGTAGGGTGTCTGGAGGGTGAGACATAGTAGGGTGTCTGGAGGGTGAGACAGAGTAGGGTGTCTGGAGTTTGAGTTATAGTAGGGTGTCTGGAGGGTGAGACAGAGTAGGGTGTCTGGAGGGTGAGACAGAGTAGGGTGTCTGGAGGGTGAGACAGAGTAGGGTGTCTGGAGGGTATACATAGTAGGGTGTCTGGAGGGTGAGACATAGTAGGTTGTCTGGAGGTTGAGTTATAGTAGGGTGTCTGGAGGGTGAGACATTGTAGGGTGTCTGGAGGGTGAGACAGAGTAGGGTGTCTGGAGGGTGGGACAGAGTAGGGTGTCTGGAGGTTAAGTTATAGTAGGGTGTCTGGAGGGTTAGAATAGTAGGGTGTCTGGAGAGTGAGACATAGTAGGGTGTCTGGAGGGTGAGACGTAGTAGGGTGTCTGGAGGGTGAGACATAGTAGGGGGTCTGGAGGTTGAGTTATAGTAGGGTGTCTGGAGGGTGAGACAGAGTAGGGTGTCTGGAGAGTGAGACATATTAGGGTGTCTGGAGAGTGAGACATAGTAGGGTGTCTGGAGAGTGAGACATAGTAGGGTGTCTGGGGGATGAGACGTAGTAGGGTATATGTAGGGTGAGACGTAGTAGGGTGTCTGGAGGGTGAGACATAGTAGGGTGTCTGGAGGGTGAGACGTAGTAGGGTGTCTGGAGGGTGAGACGTAGTAGGGTGTTTGGAGGGTGAGACGTAGTAGGGTGTCTGGATGGTGAGACGTAGTATGGTGTCTGGAGGGTGAGACAGAGTAGGGTGTCTGGAAGTTGAGTTATAGTAGGGTGTCTGGAGGGTGAGACATAGTAGTGTGTCTGGAGGGTGAGACACAGGGTGTCTGGAGGGTGAGACAGAGTAGGGTGTCTGGAGGGTGAGACATAGTAGGGTGTCTGGAGGGTGACACATAGTAGGGTGTCTAGAGGGTGAGACATAGTAGGGTGTCTGGAGGGTGAGACGTAGTAGGGTGTCTGGAGGGTGAGACGTAGTAGGTTGTCTGGACTGTGAGACAGAGTAGGGTGTCTGGAGGGTGAGACATAGTAGGGTTTCTGGAGTGTGAGACATAGTAGGGTTTCTGGAGGGTGAGACATAGTATGGTGTCTGGGGGTGAGACACAGGGTGTCTGGGGGTGAGACATAGTAGCGTGTCTAGAGAGTGAGATATAGTAGGGTGTCTGGAGGGTGAGACATAGTAGGGTGTCTGGAGAGTGAGACATAGTAGGGTGTCTGGAGGGTGAGACAGAGTAGCGTGTCTGGAGAGTGAGACATAGTAGGGTGTCTAGAGAGTGAGACATAGTAGGGTTTCTGGAGGTTGAGTTATAGTAGGGTGTCTGGGGGGTGAGACATAGTAGGGTGTCTGGAGGGTGAGACAAAGTACGGTGTCTGGAGGTTGAGTTATAGTAGGGTGTCTGGAGGGTGAGACATAGTAGGGTGTCTGGAGGGTGAGACAGAGTAGCGTGTCTGGAGAGTGAGACATAGTAGGGTCTCTGGAGAGTGAGACATAGTAGGGTTTCTGGAGGTTGAGTTATAGTAGGTTGTCTGGAGGGTGAGACATAGTAGGGTGTCTGGAGGGTGAGACAAAGTACGGTGTCTGGAGGTTTAGTTATAGTAGGGTGTCTGGGGGGTGAGACATAGTAGTGTGTCTGGAGGGTGAGACACAGGGTGTCTGGAGGGTGAGACAGAGTAGGGTGTCTGGAGGGTGAGACATAGTAGGGTGTCTGGAGGGTGACACATAGTAGGGTGTCTAGAGGGTGAGACATAGTAGGGTGTCTGGAGGGTGAGACGTAGTAGGGTGTCTGGAGGGTGAGACGTAGTAGGTTGTCTGGACTGTGAGACAGAGTAGGGTGTCTGGAGGGTGAGACATAGTAGGGTTTCTGGAGGGTGAGACATAGTAGGGTTTCTGGAGGGTGAGACATAGTATGGTGTCTGGGGGTGAGACACAGGGTGTCTGGGGGTGAGACATAGTAGCGTGTCTAGAGAGTGAGATATAGTAGGGTGTCTGGAGGGTGAGACATAGTAGGGTGTCTGGAGAGTGAGACATAGTAGGGTGTCTGGAGGGTGAGACAGAGTAGGGGGTCTGGAGGTTGAGTTATAGTAGGGTGTCTGGAGGGTGAGACAGAGTAGGGTGTCTGGAGAGTGAGACATAGTAGGGTGTCTGGACGGTGAGACAGAGTAGGATGTCTGGAGGGTGAGTCAGAGTAGGGTGTCTGGAGGGTGAGACAGAGTAGGGTGACTGGAGGGTGAGACATAGTAGGGTGTCTGGAGGGTGAGACAGAGTAGCGTGTCTGGAGAGTGAGACATATTAGGGTGTCTGGAGAGTGAGACATAGTAGGGTGTCTGGAGAGTGAGACATAGTAGGGTGTCTGGACAGTGAGATATAGTAGAGTGTCTGGAGAGTGAGACATAGTAGGGTGTCTGGGGGATGAGACGTAGTAGGGTATCTGGAGGGTGAGACGTAGTAGGGTGTCTGGAGAGTGAAACATAGTAGGGTGTCTGGAGAGTGAGACATAGTAGGGTGTCTGGAGGGTGAGACGTAGTAGGGTGTATGGAGGGTGAGACGTAGTAAGGTGTCTGGAGGGTGAGACGTAGTAGGGTGTCTGGAGGGTGAGACGTAGTAGGGTGTCTGGAGAGTGAGACATAGTAGGGTGTCTAGAGGGTGAGACATAGTAGGGTGTCTCGAGAGTGAGACATAGTAGGGTGTCTGGAGGGTGAGACGTAGTAGGGTGTTTGGAGGGTGAGACGTAGTAGGGTGTCTGGATGGTGAGACGTAGTATGGTGTCTGGAGGGTGAGACAGAGTAGGGTGTCTGGAAGTTGAGTTATAGTAGGGTGTCTGGAGGGTGAGACATAGTAGTGTGTCTGGAGGGTGAGACACAGGGTGTCTGGAGGGTGAGACAGAGTAGGGTGTCTGGAGGGTGAGACATAGTAGGGTGTCTGGAGGGTGACACATAGTAGGGTGTCTAGAGGGTGAGACATAGTAGGGTGTCTGGAGGGTGAGACGTAGTAGGGTGTCTGGAGGGTGAGACGTAGTAGGTTGTCTGGACTGTGAGACAGAGTAGGGTGTCTGGAGGGTGAGACATAGTAGGGTTTCTGGAGGGTGAGACATAGTAGGGTTTCTGGAGGGTGAGACATAGTATGGTGTCTGGGGGTGAGACACAGGGTGTCTGGGGGTGAGACATAGTAGCGTGTCTAGAGAGTGAGATATAGTACGGTGTCTGGAGGGTGAGACATAGTAGGGTGTCTGGAGAGTGAGACATAGTAGGGTGTCTGGAGGGTGAGACAGAGTAGCGTGTCTGGAGAGTGAGACATAGTAGGGTGTCTGGAGAGTGAGACATAGTAGGGTTTCTGGAGGTTGAGTTATAGTAGGGTGTCTGGGGGGTGAGACATAGTAGGGTGTCTGGAGGGTGAGACAAAGTACGGTGTCTGGAGGTTGAGTTATAGTAGGGTGTCTGGAGGGTGAGACATAGTAGGGTGTCTGGAGGGTGAGACAGAGTAGCGTGTCTGGAGAGTGAGACATAGTAGGGTCTCTGGAGAGTGAGACAAAGTAGGGTTTCTGGAGGTTGAGTTATAGTAGGTTGTCTGGAGGGTGAGACATAGTAGGGTGTCTGGAGGGTGAGACAAAGTACGGTGTCTGGAGGTTTAGATATAGTAGGGTGTCTGGGGGGTGAGACATAGTAGTGTGTCTGGAGGGTGAGACACAGGGTGTCTGGAGGGTGAGACAGAGTAGGGTGTCTGGAGGGTGAGACATAGTAGGGTGTCTGGAGGGTGACACATAGTAGGGTGTCTAGAGGGTGAGACATAGTAGGGTGTCTGGAGGGTGAGACGTAGTAGGGTGTCTGGAGGGTGAGACGTAGTAGGTTGTCTGGACTGTGAGACAGAGTAGGGTGTCTGGAGGGTGAGACATAGTAGGGTTTCTGGAGGGTGAGACATAGTAGGGTTTCTGGAGGGTGAGACATAGTATGGTGTCTGGGGGTGAGACACAGGGTGTCTGGGGGTGAGACATAGTAGCGTGTCTAGAGAGTGAGATATAGTAGGGTGTCTGGAGGGTGAGACATAGTAGGGTGTCTGGAGAGTGAGACATAGTAGGGTGTCTGGAGGGTGAGACAGAGTAGGGGGTCTGGAGGTTGAGTTATAGTAGGGTGTCTGGAGGGTGAGACAGAGTAGGGTGTCTGGAGAGTGAGACATAGTAGGGTGTCTGGACGGTGAGACAGAGTAGGATGTCTGGAGGGTGAGTCAGAGTAGGGTGTCTGGAGGGTGAGACAGAGTAGGGTGACTGGAGGGTGAGACATAGTAGGGTGTCTGGAGGGTGAGACAGAGTAGCGTGTCTGGAGAGTGAGACATATTAGGGTGTCTGGAGAGTGAGACATAGTAGGGTGTCTGGAGAGTGAGACATAGTAGGGTGTCTGGACAGTGAGATATAGTAGAGTGTCTGGAGAGTGAGACATAGTAGGGTGTCTGGGGGATGAGACGTAGTAGGGTATCTGGAGGGTGAGACGTAGTAGGGTGTCTGGAGAGTGAAACATAGTAGGGTGTCTGGAGAGTGAGACATAGTAGGGTGTCTGGAGGGTGAGACGTAGTAGGGTGTATGGAGGGTGAGACGTAGTAGGGTGTCTGGAGGGTGAGACGTAGTAGGGTGTCTGGAGGGTGAGACGTAGTAGGGTGTCTGGAGAGTGAGACATAGTAGGGTGTCTAGAGGGTGAGACATAGTAGGGTGTCTCGAGAGTGAGACATAGTCGGGTGTCTGGAGGGTGAGACGTAGTAGGGTGTTTGGAGGGTGAGACGTAGTAGGGTGTCTGGATGGTGAGACGTAGTATGGTGTCTGGAGGGTGAGACAGAGTAGGGTGTCTGGAAGTTGAGTTATAGTAGGGTGTCTGGAGGGTGAGACATAGTAGTGTGTCTGGAGGGTGAGACACAGGGTGTCTGGAGGGTGAGACAGAGTAGGGTGTCTGGAGGGTGAGACATAGTAGGGTGTCTGGAGGGTGACACATAGTAGGGTGTCTAGAGGGTGAGACATAGTAGGGTGTCTGGAGGGTGAGACGTAGTAGGGTGTCTGGAGGGTGAGACGTAGTAGGTTGTCTGGACTGTGAGACAGAGTAGGGTGTCTGGAGGGTGAGACATAGTAGGGTTTCTGGAGGGTGAGACATAGTAGGGTTTCTGGAGGGTGAGACATAGTATGGTGTCTGGGGGTGAGACATAGTAGCGTGTCTAGAGAGTGAGATATAGTAGGGTGTCTGGAGGGTGAGACATAGTAGGGTGTCTGGAGAGTGAGACAGAGTAGCGTGTCTGGAGAGTGAGACATAGTAGGGTGTCTGGAGAGTGAGACGTAGTAGGGTGTCTGGAGGGTGAGACAGAGTAGCGTGTCTGGAGAGTGAGACATAGTAGGGTCTCTGGAGAGTGAGACATAGTAGGGTTTCTGGAGGTTGAGTTATAGTAGGTTGTCTGTAGGGTGAGACATAGTAGGGTGTCTGGAGGGTGAGACAAAGTACGGTGTCTGGAGGTTTAGTTATAGTAGGGTGTCTGGGGGGTGAGACATAGTAGGGTGACTGGAGGGTGAGACAAAGTACGGTGTCAGGAGGTTGAGTTATAGTAGGGTGTCTGGAGGGTGAGACATAGTAGGGTGTCTGGAGGGTGAGACAGAGTAGCGTGTCTGGAGAGTGAGACATAGTAGGGTCTCTGGAGAGTGAGACATAGTAGGGTTTCTGGAGGTTGAGTTATAGTAGGTCGTCTGGAGGATGAGACATAGTAGGGTGTCTGGAGGGTGAGACAGAGTAGCGTGTCTGGAGGGTGAGACAGAGTAGGGTGTCTGGAGGTTGAGTTATAGTAGGGTGTCTGGAGGGTGATACATAGTAGGGTGTCTGGAGAGTGAGACATAGTAGGGTGTCTGGGGGGTGAGACGTAGTAGGGTGTCTGGAGGGTGAGACATAGTGGGGTGTCTGGAGGGTGAGACACAGGGTGTCTGGACGGTGAGACAGAGTAGGGTGTCTGGAGCGTGAGACATAGTAGGGTGACTGGACGGTGAGACATAGTAGGGTGTCTGGAGGGTGAGACATAGTAGGTTGTCTGCAGGTTGAGTTATAGTAGGGTGTCTGGAGGGTGAGACATAGTAGGGTGTCTGGAATGTGAGACAAAGTACGGTGTCTGGAGGTTGAGTTATAGTAGGGTGTCTGGAGGGTGAGACATAGTAGGGTGTCTGGAGGGTGAGACAGAGTAGCGTGTCTGGAGAGTGAGACATAGTAGGGTGTCTGGAGAGTGAGACATAGTAGGGTTTCTGGAGGTTGAGTTATAGTAGGGTGTCTGGAGGGTGACACATAGTAGGGTGTCTAGAGGGTGAGACATAGTAGGGTGTCTGGAGGGTGAGACGTAGTAGGGTGTCTGGAGGGTGAGACGTAGTAGGTTGTCTGGACTGTGAGACAGAGTAGGGTGTCTGGAGGGTGAGACATAGTAGGGTTTCTGGAGGGTGAGACATAGTAGGGTTTCTGGAGGGTGAGACATAGTATGGTGTCTGGGGGTGAGACACAGGGTGTCTGGGGGTGAGACATAGTAGCGTGTCTAGAGAGTGAGATATAGTAGGGTGTCTGGAGGGTGAGACATAGTAGGGTGTCTGGAGAGTGAGACATAGTAGGGTGTCTGGAGGGTGAGACAGAGTAGCGTGTCTGGAGAGTGAGACATAGTAGGGTGTCTGGAGAGTGAGACATAGTAGGGTTTCTGGAGGTTGAGTTATAGTAGGGTGTCTGGGGGGTGAGACATAGTAGGGTGTCTGGAGGGTGAGACAAAGTACGGTGTCTGGAGGTTGAGTTATAGTAGGGTGTCTGGAGGGTGAGACATAGTAGGGTGTCTGGAGGGTGAGACAGAGTAGCGTGTCTGGAGAGTGAGACATAGTAGGGTCTCTGGAGAGTGAGACATAGTAGGGTTTCTGGAGGTTGAGTTATAGTAGGTTGTCTGGAGGGTGAGACATAGTAGGGTGTCTGGAGGGTGAGACAAAGTACGGTGTCTGGAGGTTTAGTTATAGTAGGGTGTCTGGGGGGTGAGACATAGTAGTGTGTCTGGAGGGTGAGACACAGGGTGTCTGGAGGGTGAGACAGAGTAGGGTGTCTGGAGGGTGAGACATAGTAGGGTGTCTGGAGGGTGACACATAGTAGGGTGTCTAGAGGGTGAGACATAGTTGGGTGTCTGGAGGGTGAGACGTAGTAGGGTGTCTGGAGGGTGAGACGTAGTAGGTTGTCTGGACTGTGAGACAGAGTAGGGTGTCTGGAGGGTGAGACATAGTAGGGTTTCTGGAGGGTGAGACATAGTAGGGTTTCTGGAGGGTGAGACATAGTATGGTGTCTGGGGGTGAGACACAGGGTGTCTGGGGGTGAGACATAGTAGCGTGTCTAGAGAGTGAGATATAGTAGGGTGTCTGGAGGGTGAGACATAGTAGGGTGTCTGGAGAGTGAGACATAGTAGGTTGTCTGGAGGGTGAGACAGAGTAGGGGGTCTGGAGGTTGAGTTATAGTAGGGTGTCTGGAGGGTGAGACAGAGTAGGGTGTCTGGAGAGTGAGACATAGTAGGGTGTCTGGACGGTGAGACAGAGTAGGATGTCTGGAGGGTGAGTCAGAGTAGGGTGTCTGGAGGGTGAGACAGAGTAGGGTGACTGGAGGGTGAGACATAGTAGGGTGTCTGGAGGGTGAGACAGAGTAGCGTGTCTGGAGAGTGAGACATATTAGGGTGTCTGGAGAGTGAGACATAGTAGGGTGTCTGGAGAGTGAGACATAGTAGGGTGTCTGGACAGTGAGATATAGTAGAGTGTCTGGAGAGTGAGACATAGTAGGGTGTCTGGGGGATGAGACGTAGTAGGGTATCTGGAGGGTGAGACGTAGTAGGGTGTCTGGAGAGTGAAACATAGTAGGGTGTCTGGAGAGTGAGACATAGTAGGGTGTCTGGAGGGTGAGACGTAGTAGGGTGTATGGAGGGTGAGACGTAGTAGGGTGTCTGGAGGGTGAGACGTAGTAGGGTGTCTGGAGGGTGAGACGTAGTAGGGTGTCTGGAGAGTGAGACATAGTAGGGTGTCTAGAGGGTGAGACATAGTAGGGTGTCTCGAGAGTGAGACATAATAGGGTGTCTGGAGGGTGAGACGTAGTAGGGTGTTTGGAGGGTGAGACGTAGTAGGGTGTCTGGATGGTGAGACGTAGTATGGTGTCTGGAGGGTGAGACAGAGTAGGGTGTCTGGAAGTTGAGTTATAGTAGGGTGTCTGGAGGGTGAGACATAGTAGTGTGTCTGGAGGGTGAGACACAGGGTGTCTGGAGGGTGAGACAGAGTAGGGTGTCTGGAGGGTGAGACATAGTAGGGTGTCTGGAGGGTGACACATAGTAGGGTGTCTAGAGGGTGAGACATAGTAGGGTGTCTGGAGGGTGAGACGTAGTAGGGTGTCTGGAGGGTGAGACGTAGTAGGTTGTCTGGACTGTGAGACAGAGTAGGGTGTCTGGAGGGTGAGACATAGTAGGGTTTCTGGAGGGTGAGACATAGTAGGGTTTCTGGAGGGTGAGACATAGTATGGTGTCTGGGGGTGAGACATAGTAGCGTGTCTAGAGAGTGAGATATAGTAGGGTGTCTGGAGGGTGAGACATAGTAGGGTGTCTGGAGAGTGAGACAGAGTAGCGTGTCTGGAGAGTGAGACATAGTAGGGTGTCTGGAGAGTGAGACATAGTAGGGTGTCTGGAGGGTGAGACAGAGTAGCGTGTCTGGAGAGTGAGACATAGTAGGGTCTCTGGAGAGTGAGACATAGTAGGGTTTCTGGAGGTTGAGTTATAGTAGGTTGTCTGGAGGGTGAGACATAGTAGGGTGTCTGGAGGGTGAGACAAAGTACGGTGTCTGGAGGTTTAGTTATAGTAGGGTGTCTGGGGGGTGAGACATAGTAGGGTGACTGGAGGGTGAGACAAAGTACGGTGTCAGGAGGTTGAGTTATAGTAGGGTGTCTGGAGGGTGAGACATAGTAGGGTGTCTGGAGGGTGAGACAGAGTAGCGTGTCTGGAGAGTGAGACATAGTAGGGTCTCTGGAGAGTGAGACATAGTAGGGTTTCTGGAGGTTGAGTTATAGTAGGTCGTCTGGAGGATGAGACATAGTAGGGTGTCTGGAGGGTGAGACAGAGTAGCGTGTCTGGAGGGTGAGACAGAGTAGGGTGTCTGGAGGTTGAGTTATAGTAGGGTGTCTGGAGGGTGAGACATAGTAGGGTGTCTGGAGAGTGAGACATAGTAGGGTGTCTGGGGGGTGAGACGTAGTAGGGTGTCTGGAGGGTGAGACATAGTAGGGTGTCTGGAGGGTGAGACACAGGGTGTCTGGACGGTGAGACAGAGTAGGGTGTCTGGAGCGTGAGACATAGTAGGGTGACTGGACGGTGAGACATAGTAGGGTGTCTGGAGGGTGAGACATAGTAGGTTGTCTGCAGGTTGAGTTATAGTAGGGTGTCTGGAGGGTGAGACATAGTAGGGTGTCTGGAATGTGAGACAAAGTACGGTGTCTGGAGGTTGAGTTATAGTAGGGTGTCTGGAGGGTGAGACATAGTAGGGTGTCTGGAGGGTGAGACAGAGTAGCGTGTCTGGAGAGTGAGACATAGTAGGGTGTCTGGAGAGTGAGACATAGTAGGGTTTCTGGAGGTTGAGTTATAGTAGGGTGTCTGGAGGGTGAGACATAGTAGGGTGTCTGGAGCGTGAGACAAAGTACGGTGTCTGGAGGTTGAGTTATAGTAGGGTGTCTGGAGGGTGAGACATAGTAGGGTATCTGGAGGGTGAGACAGAGTAGGGTGTCTGGAGAGTGAGACATAGTAGGGTGTCTGGGGGGTGAGACGTAGTAGGGTGTCTGGAGAGTGAGACATAGTAGGGTATCTGGAGGGTGAGACACAGGGTGTCTGGAGAGTGAGACAGAGTAGGGTGTCTGGAGGGTGAGACATAGTAGGGTGTCTGGAGGGTGAGACACAGGGTGTCTGGACGGTGAGACAGAGTAGGGTGTCTGGAGCGTGAGACATAGTAGGGTGACTGGACGGTGAGACATAGTAGGGTGTCTGGAGGGTGAGACATAGTAGGTTGTCTGCAGGTTGAGTTATAGTAGGGTGTCTGGAGGGTGAGACATAGTAGGGTGACTGGAGGGTGAGACATAGTAGGGTGTGTGGAGGGTGAGACATAGTAGGTTGTCTGGAGGTTGAGTTATAGTAGGGTGTCTGGAGTGTGAGACATAGTAGGGTGTCTGGAGGGTGAGACAGAGTAGGGTGTCTGGAGGGTGGGACAGAGTAGGGTGTCTGGAGGTTGAGTTATAGAAGGGTGTCTTGAGGGTGAGACATATTAGGGTGTCTGGAGAGTGAGACATAGTAGGCTGTCTGGTGGGTGAGACATAGTAGCGTGTCTGGAGGGTGAGACGTAGTAGGGTGTCTGGAGGGTGAGACAGAGTAGGGTGTCTGGAGGGTGAGACATAGTAGGGTTTCTTGAGGGTGAGACATAGTATGGTGTCTGGAGGGTGAGACACAGGGTGTCTGGGGGTGAGACATAGTAGCGTGTCTGGAGAGTGAGACATAGTAGGGTGTCTGGAGGGTGAGACGTAGTAGGGTGTCTGGAGGTTGAGTTATAGTAGGGTGTCTGGAGGATGAGACATAGTAGGGTGTCTGGAGGGTGAGACAGAGTAGTGTGTCTGAAGGGTGAGACGTAGTAGGGTGTATGGAGGGTGAGACGTAGTAGGGTGTCTGGAGGGTGAGACGTAGTAGGGTATCTGGAGGGTGAGACGTAGTAGGGTGTCTGGAGAG
Organism: Eledone cirrhosa; assembly: GCA_964016885.1. Taxonomy (NCBI): domain Eukaryota; kingdom Metazoa; phylum Mollusca; class Cephalopoda; order Octopoda; family Eledonidae; genus Eledone; species Eledone cirrhosa. The sequence goes on from OZ024745.1 coordinate 6,567,789, forward strand.
TGAGACATAGTAGGGTGTCTCGAGAGTGAGACATAGTAGGGTGTCTGGAGGGTGAGACATAGTAGCGTGTCTGGAGAGTGAGACATAGTAGGGTGTCTGGAGGGTGAGACAGAGTAGCGTGTCTGGAGAGTGAGACAGAGTAGGGTATCTGGAGAGTGAGACATAGTAGGGTTTCTGGAGGTTGAGTTATAGTAGGGTGTCTGGAGGGTGAGACATAGTAGGGTGTCTGGAGGGTGAGACAAAGTACGGTGTCTGGAGGTTGAGTTATAGTAGGGTGTCTGGAGGGTGAGACATAGTAGGGTGTCTGGAGGGTGAGACAGAGTAGCGTGTCTGGAGAGTGAGACATAGTAGGGTGTCTGGAGAGTGAGACATAGTAGGGTTTCTGGAGGTTGAGTTATAGTAGGGTGTCTGGAGGGTGAGACATAGTAGGGTGTCTGGAGCGTGAGACAAAGTACGGTGTCTGGAGGTTGAGTTATAGTAGGGTGTCTGGAGAGTGAGACATAGTAGGGTATCTGGAGGGTGAGACAGAGTAGGGTGTCTGGAGAGTGAGACATAGTAGGGTGTCTGGGGGGTGAGACGTAGTAGGGTGTCTGGAGAGTGAGACATAGTAGGGTATCTGGAGGGTGAGACACAGGGTGTCTGGAGAGTGAGACAGAGTAGGGTGTCTGGAGGGTGAGACATAGTAGGGTGTCTGGAGGGTGAGACACAGGGTGTCTGGACGGTGAGACAGAGTAGGGTGTCTGGAGCGTGAGACATAGTAGGGTGACTGGACGGTGAGACATAGTAGGGTGTCTGGAGGGTGAGACATAGTAGGTTGTCTGCAGGTTGAGTTATAGTAGGGTGTCTGGAGGGTGAGACATAGTAGGGTGACTGGAGGGTGAGACATAGTAGGGTGTGTGGAGGGTGAGACATAGTAGGTTGTCTGGAGGTTGAGTTATAGTAGGGTGTCTGGAGTGTGAGACATAGTAGGGTGTCTGGAGGGTGAGACAGAGTAGGGTGTCTGGAGGGTGGGACAGAGTAGGGTGTCTGGAGGTTGAGTTATAGAAGGGTGTCTTGAGGGTGAGACATATTAGGGTGTCTGGAGAGTGAGACATAGTAGGCTGTCTGGTGGGTGAGACATAGTAGCGTGTCTGGAGGGTGAGACGTAGTAGGGTGTCTGGAGGGTGAGACAGAGTAGGGTGTCTGGAGGGTGAGACATAGTAGGGTTTCTTGAGGGTGAGACATAGTATGGTGTCTGGAGGGTGAGACACAGGGTGTCTGGGGGGTGAGACATAGTAGCGTGTCTGGAGAGTGAGACATAGTAGGGTGTCTGGAGGGTGAGACGTAGTAGGGTGTCTGGAGGTTGAGTTATAGTAGGGTGTCTGGAGGATGAGACATAGTAGGGTGTCTGGAGGGTGAGACAGAGTAGTGTGTCTGAAGGGTGAGACGTAGTAGGGTGTATGGAGGGTGAGACGTAGTAGGGTGTCTGGAGGGTGAGACGTAGTAGGGTATCTGGAGGGTGAGACGTAGTAGGGTGTCTGGAGAGTGAGACATAGTAGGGTGTCTCGAGAGTGAGACATAGTAGGGTGTCTGGAGGGTGAGACATAGTAGCGTGTCTGGAGAGTGAGACATAGTAGGGTGTCTGGAGGGTGAGACAGAGTAGCGTGTCTGGAGAGTGAGACAGAGTAGGGTATCTGGAGAGTGAGACATAGTAGGGTTTCTGGAGGTTGAGTTATAGTAGGGTGTCTGGAGGGTGAGACATAGTAGGGTGTCTGGAGGGTGAGACAAAGTACGGTGTCTGGAGGTTGAGTTATAGTAGGGTGTCTGGAGGGTGAGACATAGTAGGGTGTCTGGAGGGTGAGACAGAGTAGCGTGTCTGGAGAGTGAGACATAGTAGGGTGTCTGGAGAGTGAGACATAGTAGGGTTTCTGGAGGTTGAGTTATAGTAGGGTGTCTGGAGGGTGAGACATAGTAGGGTGTCTGGAGCGTGAGACAAAGTACGGTGTCTGGAGGTTGAGTTATAGTAGGGTGTCTGGAGAGTGAGACATAGTAGGGTATCTGGAGGGTGAGACAGAGTAGGGTGTCTGGAGAGTGAGACATAGTAGGGTGTCTGGGGGGTGAGACGTAGTAGGGTGTCTGGAGAGTGAGACATAGTAGGGTATCTGGAGGGTGAGACACAGGGTGTCTGGAGAGTGAGACAGAGTAGGGTGTCTGGAGGGTGAGACATAGTAGGGTGTCTGGAGGGTGAGACACAGGGTGTCTGGACGGTGAGACAGAGTAGGGTGTCTGGAGCGTGAGACATAGTAGGGTGACTGGACGGTGAGACATAGTAGGGTGTCTGGAGGGTGAGACATAGTAGGTTGTCTGCAGGTTGAGTTATAGTAGGGTGTCTGGAGGGTGAGACATAGTAGGGTGACTGGAGGGTGAGACAGAGTAGGGTGTGTGGAGGGTGAGACATAGTAGGTTGTCTGGAGGTTGAGTTATAGTAGGGTGTCTGGAGTGTGACACATAGTAGGGTGTCTGGAGGGTGAGACAGAGTAGGGTGTCTGGAGGGTGGGACAGAGTAGGGTGTCTGGAGGTTGAGTTATAGAAGGGTGTCTTGAGGGTGAGACATATTAGGGTGTCTGGAGAGTGAGACATAGTAGGCTGTCTGGTGGGTGAGACATAGTAGGGTGTCTGGAGGGTGAGACGTAGTAGGGTGTCTGGAGGGTGAGACAGAGTAGGGTGTCTGGAGGGTGAGACATAGTAGGGTTTCTTGAGGGTGAGACATAGTATGGTGTCTGGAGGGTGAGACACAGGGTGTCTGGGGGGTGAGACATAGTAGCGTGTCTGGAGAGTGAGACATAGTAGGGTGTCTGGAGGGTGAGACGTAGTAGGGTGTCTGGAGGTTGAGTTATAGTAGGGTGTCTGGAGGATGAGACATAGTAGGGTGTCTGGAGGGTGAGACAGAGTAGTGTGTCTGAAGGGTGAGACGTAGTAGGGTGTATGGAGGGTGAGACGTAGTAGGGTGTCTGGAGGGTGAGACGTAGTAGGGTATCTGGAGGGTGAGACGTAGTAGGGTGTCTAGAGAGTGAGACATAGTAGGGTGTCTCGAGAGTGAGACATAGTAGGGTGTCTGGAGGGTGAGACATAGTAGCGTGTCTGGAGAGTGAGACATAGTAGGGTGTCTGGAGGGTGAGACAGAGTAGCGTGTCTGGAGAGTGAGACAGAGTAGGGTATCTGGAGAGTGAGACATAGTAGGGTGTCTAGAGGGTGAGACATAGTAGGGTGTCTGGAGGGTGAGACATAGTAGGTTGTCTGGAGGTTGAGTTATAGTAGGGTGTCTGGAGGGTGAGACATAGTAGGGTGTCTGGAAGGTGAGACAGAGTAGGGTGTGTGGAGGGTGGGACAGATTAGGGTGTCTGGAGGTTGAGTTATAGTAGGGTGTCTGGAGGGTGAGAGATAGTAGGGTGTCTGGAGGGTGAGACATAGTAGGGTGTCTAGAGGGTGAGACATAGTAGGGTGTCTGGAGGTTTGAGTTATAGTAGGGTGTCTGGAGGGTGAGACATAGTAGGGTGTCTGGAGGGTGAGACAGAGTAGGGTGTCTGGAGTTTGAGTTATAGTAGGGTGTCTGGAGGGTGAGTTATAGTAGGGTGTCTGGAGGGTGAGACATAGTAGGGTGTCTGGAGGGTGAGACACAGTAGGGTGTCTAGAGGGTGAGACATAGTAGGGTGTCTCGAGAGTGAGACAGAGTAGGGTGTCTAGAGGGTGACACATAGTAGGGTGTCTGTTGGGTGAGACATAGTAGGTTGTCTGGAGGTTGAGTTATAGTAGGGTGTCTGGAGGGTGAGACATAGTAGGGTGTCTGGAGGGTGAGACAGAGTAGGGTGTCTGGAGGGTGGGACAGAGTAGGGTGTCTGGAGGTTGAGTTATAGTAGGGTGTCTGGAGGGTGAGACATAGTAGGGCGTCTGGAGGGTGAGACATAGTAGGGTGTCTAGAGGGTCAGTCATAGTAGGGTGTCTCGAGAGTGAGACATAGTAGGGTGTCTGGAGGTTTGAGTTATAGTAGGGTGTCTGGAGGGTGAGACATAGTAGGGTGTCTGGAGGGTGAGACAGAGTAGGGTGTCTGGAGTTTGAGTTATAGTAGGGTGTCTGGAGGGTGAGACAGAGTAGGGTGTCTGGAGGGTGAGACAGAGTAGGGTGTCTGGAGGGTGTACATAGTAGGGTGTCTGGAGGGTGAGACATAGTAGGTTGTCTGGAGGTTGAGTTATAGTAGGGTGTCTGGAGGGTGAGACATAGTAGGGTGTCTGGAGGGTGAGACAGAGTAGGGTGTCTGGAGGGTGGGACAGAGTAGGGTGTCTGGAGGTTAAGTTATAGTAGGTGTCTGGAGGGTGAGAATAGTAGGGTGTCTGGAGAGTGAGACATAGTAGGGTGTCTGGAGGGTGAGACATAGTAGGGTGTCTGGAGGTTGAGTTATAGTAGGGTGTCTGGAGGGTGAGACATAGTAGGGTGTCTGGAGGGTGAGACAGAGTAGGGTGTCTGGAGGTTGAGTTATAGTAGGGTGTCTGGAGGGTGAGACAGAGTAGGGTGTCTGGAGAGTCAGACATAGTAGGGTGTCTGGACGGTGAGACAGAGTAGCGTGTCTGGAGAGTGAGACATATTAGGGTGTCTGGAGAGTGAGACATAGTAGGGTGGCTGGACAGTGAGACATAAAAGAGTGTCTGGAGAGTGAGACATAGTAGGGTGTCTGGGGGATGAGACGTAGTAGGGTATCTGGAGGGTGAGACGTAGTAGGGTGTCTTGAGAGTGAAACATAGTAGGGTGTCTGGAGAGTGAGACATAGTAGTGTGTCTGGAGGGTGAGACGTAGTAGGGTGTATGGAGGGTGAGACGTAGTAGGGTGTCTGGAGGGTGAGACGTAGTAGGGTGTCTGGAGGGTGAGACGTAGTAGGGTGTCTGGACAGTGAGACATAGTAGGGTGTCTCGAGAGTGAGACATAGTAGGGTGTCTGGAGGGTGAGACGTAGTAGGGTGTCTGGATGGTGAGACGTAGTATGGTGTCTGGATGGTGAGACAGAGTAGGGTGTCTGGAAGTTGAGTTATAGTAGGGTGTCTGGAGGGTGAGACATAGTAGGGTGTCTGGAGGGTGAGACACAGGGTGTCTGGAGGGTGAGACAGAGTAGGGTGTCTGGAGGGTGAGACATAGTAGGGTGTCTGGAGGGTGACACATAGTAGGGTGTCTAGAGGGTGAGACATAGTAGGGTGTCTGGAGGGTGAGACGTAGTAGGGTGTCTGGAGGGTGAGACAGAGTAGGGTGTCTGGAGGGTGAGACAGAGTAGGGTGTCTGGAGGGTGAGACAGAGTAGGGTGTCTGGAGGGTGAGACAGAGTAGGGTGTCTGGAGGGTGAGACATAGTAGGGTGTCTGGAGGGTGATACATAGTAGGGTGTCTGGAGGGTGAGACATAGTAGGTTGTCTGGAGGTTGAGTTATAGTAGGGTGTCTGGAGGGTGAGACATACTAGGGTGTCTGGATGGTGAGACAGAGTAGGGTGTCTGGAGTGTGGGACAGAATAGGGTGTCTGGAGGTTGAGTTATAGTAGGGTGTCTGGAGGGTGAGACATAGTAGGGTGTCTGGAGAGTGAGACATAGTAGCGTGTCTGGAGGGTGAGACATAGTAGGGTGTCTGGAGGTTGAGTTATAGTAGGGTGTCTGGAGGGTGAGACATAGTAGGGTGTCTGGAGGTTGAGTTATAGTTGGGTGTCTGGAGGGTGAGACATAATAGAGTGTCTGGAGGGTGAGACAGTGTAGGGTGTCTGGAGGATGAGTTATAGTAGGGTGTCTGGAGGGTGAGACAGAGTAGGGTGTCTGGAGGATGAGACAGAGTAGGGTGTCTGGAGAGTGAGACATAGTAGGGTGTCTGGAGGGTGAGACATAGTAGGGTGTCTGGAGGGTGAGACATAGTAGGGTGTCTGGAGGGTGAGACACAGGGTGTCTGGACGGTGAGACAGAGTAGGGTGTCTGGAGGGTGAGACAGAGTAGGGTGTCTGGAGGGTGAGACATAGTAGGGTTTCTGGAGGGTGAGACATAGTATGGTGTCTGGAGGGTGAGACACAGGGTGTCTGGGGGGTGAGACATAGTAGCGTGTCTGGAGAGTGAGACATAGTAGGGTGTCTGGAGGGTGAGACCCTAGTAGGGTGTCTGGAGGTTGAGTTATAGTAGGGTGTCTGGAGGATGAGACATAGTAGGGTGTCTGGAGGGTGAGACAGAGTAGGGTGTCTGGAGGGTGAGACGTAGTAGGGTGTATGGAGGGTGAGACGTAGTAGGGTGTCTGGAGGGTGAGACGTAGTAGAGTGTCTGGAGGGTGAGACGTAGTAGGGTGTCTGGAGAGTGAGACATAGTAGGGTGTCTCGAGAGTGAGACATAGTAGGGTGTCTGGAGGGTGAGAGATAGTAGCGTGTCTGGAGAGGAGACATAGTAGTGTGTCTGGAGGGTGAGACAGAGTAGCGTGTCTGGAGAGTGAGACAGAGTAGGGTGTCTGGAGAGTGAGACATAGTAGGGTGTCTAGAGGGTGAGACATAGTAGGGTGTCTGTTGGGTGAGACATAGTAGGTTGTCTGGAGGTTGAGTTATAGTAGGGTGTCTGGAGGGTGAGACATAGTAGGGTGTCTGGAGGGTGAGACAGAGTAGGGTGTTTGGAGGGTGGGACAGAGTAGGGTGTCTGGAGGTTGTGTTATAGTAGGGTGTCTGGAGGGTGAGACATAGTAGGGCGTCTGGAGGGTGAGACATAGTAGGGTGTCTAGAGGGTCAGACATAGTAGGGTGTCTCGAGAGTGAGACATAGTAGGGTGTCTGGAGGTTTGAGTTATAGTAGGGTGTCTGGAGGGTGAGACATAGTAGGGTGTCTGGAGGGTGAGACAGAGTAGGGTGTCTGGAGTTTGAGTTATAGTAGGGTGTCTGGAGGGTGAGACAGAGTAGGGTGTCTGGAGGGTGAGACAGAGTAGGGTGTCTGGAGGGTGTACATAGTAGGGTGTCTGGAGGGTGAGACATAGTAGGTTGTCTGTAGGTTGAGTTATAGTAGGGTGTCTGGATGGTGAGACATAGTAGGGTGTCTGGAGGGTGAGACAGAGTAGGGTGTCTGGAGGGTGGGACAGAGTAGGGTGTCTGGAGGTTAAGTTATAGTAGGGTGTCTGGAGGGTGAGAATAGTAGGGTGTCTGGAGAGTGAGACATAGTAGGATGTCTGGAGGGTGAGACATAGTAGGGTGTCTGGAGGTTGAGTTATAGTAGGGTGTCTGGAGGGTGAGACATAGTAGGGTGTCTGGAGGTTGAGTTATAGTAGGGTGTCTTGAGGGTGAGACATAGTAGGGTGTCTGGAGGGTGAGACAGAGTAGGGTGTCTGGAGGTTGAGTTATAGTAGGGTGTCTGGAGGGTGAGACAGAGTAGGGTGTCTGGAGAGTGAGACATTGTAGGGTGTCTGGACGGTGAGACAGAGTAGCGTGTCTGGAGAGTGAGACATATTAGTGTGTCTGGAGAGTGAGACATAGTAGAGTGTCTGGAGAGTGAGATATAGTAGAGTGTCTGGAGAGTGAGACATAGTAGGGTGTCTGGGGGATGAGACGTAGTAGGGTATCTGGAGGGTGAGACGTAGTAGGGTGTCTGGAGAGTGAAACATAGTAGGGTGTCTGGAGAGTGAGACATAGTAGGGTGTCTGGAGGGTGAGACGTAGTAGGGTGTATGGAGGGTGAGACGTAGTAGGGTGTCTGGAGGGTGAGACGTAGTAGGGTGTCTGGAGGGTGAGACGTAGTAGGGTGTCTGGACAGTGAGACATAGTAGGGTGTCTCGAGAGTGAGACATAGTAGGGTGTCTGGAGGGTGAGACGTAGTAGGGTGTCTGGATGGTGAGACGTAGTATGGTGTCTGGATGGTGAGACAGAGTAGGGTGTCTGGAAGTTGAGTTATAGTAGGGTGTCTGGAGGGTGAGACATAGTAGGGTGTCTGGAGGGTGAGACACAGGGTGTCTGGAGGGTGAGACAGAGTAGGGTGTCTGGAGGGTGAGACATAGTAGGGTGTCTGGAGGGTGACACATAGTAGGGTGTCTAGAGGGTGAGACATAGTAGGGTGTCTGGAGGGTGAGACGTAGTAGGGTGTCTGGAGGGTGAGACAGAGTAGGGTGTCTGGAGGGTGAGACAGAGTAGGGTGTCTGGAGGGTGAGACAGAGTAGGGTGTCTGGAGGGTGAGACAGAGTAGGGTGTCTGGAGGGTGAGACATAGTAGGGTGTCTGGAGGGTGATACATAGTAGGGTGTCTGGAGGGTGAGACATAGTAGGTTGTCTGGAGGTTGAGTTATAGTAGGGTGTCTGGAGGGTGAGACATACTAGGGTGTCTGGATGGTGAGACAGAGTAGGGTGTCTGGAGTGTGGGACAGAATAGGGTGTCTGGAGGTTGAGTTATAGTAGGGTGTCTGGAGGGTGAGACATAGTAGGGTGTCTGGAGAGTGAGACATAGTAGCGTGTCTGAAGGGTGAGACATAGTAGGGTGTCTGGAGGTTGAGTTATAGTAGGGTGTCTGGAGGGTGAGACATAGTAGGGTGTCTGGAGGTTGAGTTATAGTTGGGTGTCTGGAGGGTGAGACATAATAGAGTGTCTGGAGGGTGAGACAGTGTAGGGTGTCTGGAGGATGAGTTATAGTAGGGTGTCTGGAGGGTGAGACAGAGTAGGGTGTCTGGAGGATGAGACAGAGTAGGGTGTCTGGAGAGTGAGACATAGTAGGGTGTCTGGAGGGTGAGACGTAGTAGGGTGTCTGGAGGGTGAGACATAGTAGGGTGTCTGGAGGGTGAGACACAGGGTGTCTGGACGGTGAGACAGAGTAGGATGTCTGGAGGGTGAGACAGAGTAGGGTGTCTGGAGGGTGAGACATAGTAGGGTGTCTGGAGGGTGAGACAGAGTAGCGTGTCTGGTGAGTGAGACATATTAGGGTGTCTGGAGAGTGAGACATAGTAGGGTGTCTTGAGAGTGAGATATAGTAGAGTGTCTGGAGAGTGAGACATAGTAGTGTGTCTGGGGGATTAGACGTAGTAGGGTATCTGGAGAGTGAAACATAGTAGGGTGTCTGGAGAGTGAGACATAGTAGGGTGTCTGGAGGGTGAGACGTAGTAGGGTGTATGGAGGGTGAGACGTAGTAGGGTGTCTGGAGAGTGAGACATAGTAGGGTGTCTGGAGAGTGAGACATAGTAGGGTGTCTGGAGGGTGAGACATAGTAGGGTGTCTGGAGAGTGAGACATAGTAGGGTGTCTGGAGTGTGAGACAGAGTAGCGTGTCTGGAGAGTGATACATAGAAGGGTATCTGGAGGGTGAGACATAGTAGGGTGTCTGGAGAGTGAGACATAGTAGGGTGTCTGGAGAGTGAGACATAGTAGGGTGTCTGGAGAGTGAGACATAGTAGCGTGTCTGGAGAGTGAGACATAGTAGGGTGTCTCGAGGGTGAGACACAGGGTGTCTGGAGGGTGAGACATAGTAGGGTGCTGGAGAGTGAGACATAGTAGGGTGTCTGGAGAGTGAGACATAGTAGGGTGTCTGTTGGGTGAGACACAGGGTGTCTGGAGGGTGAGACAGAGTAGGGTGTCTGGAGAGTGAGATATAGTAGGGTGTCTGGGGGGTGAGACGTAGTAGGGTGTCTGGAGGGTGAGACATAGTAGGGTGTCTGGAGGTTGAGACACAGGGTGTCTGGACGGTGAGACAGAGTAGGGTGTCTGGAGAGTGAGACATAGTAGGGTGTCTGGAGAGTGAGACATAGTAAGGTGTCTGGAGGGTGAGACATAGTAGGGTGTCTGGAGGTTGAGTTATAGTACGGTGTCTGGAGGGTGTGACATAGTAGGAAGTCTGGAGGGTGAGACATAGTAGGGTGTCTGGAGGGTGAGACATAGTAGGGTGTCTGGAGGGTGAGACATAGTAGGTTGTCTGGAGGTTGAGTTATAGTAGGGTGTCTGGAGGGTGAGACATAGTAGGGTGTCTGGAGGGTGAGACAGAGTAGGGTGTCTGGAGGGTGGGACAGAATAGGGTGTCTGGAGGTTGAGTTATAGTAGGGTGTCTGGAGGGTGAGACATAGTAGGGTGTCTGGAGAGTAAGACATAGTAGCGTGTCTGGAGGGTGAGACATAGTAGGGTGTCTGGAGGTTGAGTTATAGAAGGGTGTCTGGAGGGTGAGACATAGTAGGGTGTCTGGAGGTTGAGTAAATAGTAGGGTGTCTGGAGGGTGAGACATAGTAGGGTGTCTGGAGGGTGAGATAGAGTAGGGTGTCAGGAGGTTGAGTTATAGTAGGGTGTCTGGAGGGTGAGACAGAGTAGGGTGTCTGGAGGGTGAGACAGAGTAGGGTGTCTGGGGGGTGAGACGTTGTAGGGTGTCTGGAGGGTGAGACACAGGGTGTCTGGACGGTGAGACAGAGTAGGGTGTCTGGAGGGTGAGTCAGAGTAGGCTGTCTGGAGGGTGAGACATAGTAGGGTGTCTGGAGGTTGAGACAGAGTAGCGTGTCTGGAGAGTGAGACATATTAGGGTGTCTGGAGAGTGAGACATAGTAGGGTGTCTGGAGAGTGCGATATAGTAGAGTGTCTGGAGAGTGAGACATAGTAGGGTGTCTGGGGGTGAGACGTAGTAGTGTATCTGGAGGGTGAGACGTAGTAGGGTGTATGGAGGGTGAGACGTAGTAGGGTGTCTGGAGGGTGAGCCGTAGTAGGGTGTCTGGAGGGTGAGACGTAGTAGGGTGTCTGGAGAGTGAGACATAGTAGGGTGTCTAGAGGGTGAGACATAGTAGGGTGTCTCGAGAGTGAGACATATTAGGGTGTCTGGAGGGTGAGACGTAGTAGGGTGTTTGGAGGGTGAGACGTAGTAGGGTGTCTGGAGGGTGAGACGTAGTAGGGTGTCTGGAGGGTGAGACAGAGTAGGGTGTCTGGAAGTTGAGTTATAGTAGGGTGTCTGGAGGGTGAGACACAGGGTGTCTGGAGGGTGAGACAGAGTAGGGTGTCTGGAGGGTGAGACATAGTAGGGTGTCTGGAGGGTGAGACATAGTAGGGTGTCTAGAGGGTGAGACATAATAGGGTGTCTGGAGGGTGAGACGTAGTAGGGTGTCTGGAGGGTGAGACGTAGTAGGGTGTCTGGAGGGTGAGACAGAGTAGGGTGTCTGGAGGGTGAGTCATAGTAGGGTGTCTGGAGGGTGTGACATAGTAGGGTGTCTAGTGGGTGAGACATAGTAGGGTGTCTGGAGGGTGAGACGTAGTAGGGTGTCTGGAGGGTGAGACGTAGTAGGGTGTCTGGAGGGTGAGACAGAGTAGGGTGTCTGGAGAGTGAGACATAGTAGTGTTTCTGGAGGGTGAGACATAGTATGGTGTCTGGAGGGTGAGACACAGGGTGTCTGGGGCGTGAGACATAGTAGCGTGTCTGGAGAGTGAGACATAGTAGGGTGTCTGGAGGGTGAGACATAGTAGCGTGTCTGGAGAGTGAGACATAGTAGGGTGTCTGGAGAGTGAGACATAGTAGAGTGTCTGGAGGTTGAGTTATAGTAGGGTGTCTGGAGGGTGAGACATAGTAGGGTGTCTGGAGGGTGAGACAGAGTAGGGTGTCTGGAGAGTGAGACATAGTAGGGTGTCTGGAGAGTGAGACATTGTAGGGTGTCTGGAGGGTGAGACACAGGGTGTCTGGACGGTGAGACAGAGTAGGGTGTCTGGAGGGTGATACATAATAGGGTGTCTGGAGGGTGAGACACAGGGTGTCTGGACGGTGAGACAGAGTAGGGTGTCTGGAGCGTGAGACATAGTAGGGTGTCTGGAGGGTGAGACATAGTAGGGTGTCTGGAGGGTGAGACATAGAAGGTTGTCAGGAGGTTGAGTTATAGTAGGGTGTCTGGAGGGTGAGAAATAGTAGGGTGTCTGGAGAGTGAGACATAGTAGGGTGTCTGGGGTGAGACGTAGTAGTGTATCTGGAGGGTGAGACGTAGTAGGGTGTCTGGAGGGTGAGACGTAGTAGGGTGTCTGGAGGGTGAGCCGTAGTAGGGTGTCTGGAGGGTGAGACGTAGTAGGGTGTCTGGAGAGTGAGACATAGTAGGGTGTCTAGAGGGTGAGACATAGTAGGGTGTCTCGAGAGTGAGACTTATTAGGGTGTCTGGAGGGTGAGACGTAGTAGGGTGTTTGGAGGGTGAGACGTATAAGGGTGTCTGGAGGGTGAGACGTAGTAGGGTGTCTGGAGGGTGAGACAGAGTAGGGTGTCTGGAAGTTGAGTTATAGTAGGGTGTCTGGAGGGTGAGACACAGGGTGTCTGGAGGGTGAGACAGAGTAGGGTGTCTGGAGGGTGAGACATAGTAGGGTGTCTAGAGGGTGAGACATAATAGGGTGTCTGGAGGGTGAGACGTAGTAGGGTGTCCGGAGGGTGAGACGTAGTAGGGTGTCTGGAGGGTGAGACAGAGTAGGGTGTCTGGAGGGTGAGTCATATTAGGGTGTCTGGAGGGTGAGACATAGTAGGGTGTCTGGAGGGTGAGACGTAGTAGGGTGTCTGGAGGGTGAGACGTAGTAGGGTGTCTGGAGGGTGAGACAGAGTAGGGTGTCTGGAGAGTGAGACATAATAGGGTTTCTGGAGGGTGAGACATATTATGGTGTCTGGAGGGTGAGACACAGGGTGTCTGGGGCGTGAGACATAGTAGCGTGTCTGGAGAGTGAGACATAGTAGGGTGTCTGGAGGGTGAGACATAGTAGCGTGTCTGGAGAGTGAGACATAGTAGGGTGTCTGGAGAGTGAGACATAGTAGAGTGTCTGGAGGTTGAGTTATAGTAGGGTGTCTGGAGGGTGAAACATAGTAGGGTGTCTGGAGGGTGAGACAGAGTAGGGTGTCTGGAGAGTGAGACATAGTAGGGTGTCTGGAGAGTGAGACATTGTAGGGTTTCTGGGGGGGGGGGGGTAAAACGTAGTAGGCTGTCTGGAGGGTGAGACACAGGGTGTCTGGACGGTGAGACAGAGTAGGGTGTCTGGAGGGTGAGACATAATAGGGTGTCTGGAGGGTGAGACACAGGGTGTCTGGACGGTGAGACAGAGTAGGGTGTCTGGAGAGTGAGACATAGTAGGGTGTCTGGAGGGTGAGACATAGTAGGGTGTCTGGAGGGTGAGACATAGAAGGTTGTCAGGAGGTTGAGTTATAGTAGGGTGTCTGGAGGGTGAGACATAGTACGGTGTCTGGAGGGTGAGACAGAGTAGGGTGTCTGGAAGGTGGGACAGAGTAGGGTGTCTGGAGGTTGAGCTATAGTAGGGTGTCTGGAGGGTGAGACATAGTAGGGTGTCTGGAGAGTGAGACATAGTAGGGTGTCTGGAGGGTGAGACGTAGTAGGGTGTCTGGAGGTTGAGTTATAGTAGGGTGTCTGGAGGGTGAGACATAGTAGGGTTTCTGGAGGTTGAGTTATAGTAGGGTGTCTGGAGGGTGAGACATAGTAGGGTGTCTGAAGTGTGAGACATAGTAGGGTGTCTGGAGGGTGAGACAGAGTAGGGTGTCTGGAGGGTGAGACAGAGTAGGGTGTCTGGAGGGTGAGACAGAGTAGGGTGTCTGGAGGGTGGGACAGAATAGGGTGTCTGGAGGTTGAGTTATAGTAGGGTGTCTGGAGGGTGAGACATAGTAGGGAGTCTGGAGAGTAAGACATAGTAGCGTGTCTGGAGGGTGAGACATAGTAGGGTGTCTGGAGGTTGAGTTATAGAAGGGTGTCTGGAGGGTGAGACATAGTAGTGTGTCTGGAGGTTGAGTAAATAGTAGGGTGTCTGGAGGGTGAGACATAGTAGGGTGTCTGGAGGGTGAGATAGAGTAGGGTGTCAGGAGGTTGAGTTATAGTAGGGTGTCTGGAGGGTGAGACAGAGTAGGGTGTCTGGAGGGTGAGACAGAGTAGGGTGTCTGGGGGGTGAGACGTTGTAGGGTGTCTGGAGTGTGAGACACAGGGTGTCTGGACGGTGAGACAGAGTAGGGTGTCTGGAGGGTGAGTCAGAGTAGGCTGTCTGGAGGGTGAGACATAGTAGGGTGTCTGGAGGTTGAGACAGAGTAGCGTGTCTGGAGAGTGAGACATATTAGGGTGTCTGGAGAGTGAGACATAGTAGGGTGTCTGGAGAGTGCGATATAGTAGAGTGTCTGGAGAGTGAGACATAGTAGGGTGTCTGGGGGTGAGACGTAGTAGTGTATCTGGAGGGTGAGACGTAGTAGGGTGTATGGAGGGTGAGACGTAGTAGGGTGTCTGGAGGGTGAGCCGTAGTAGGGTGTCTGGAGGGTGAGACGTAGTAGGGTGTCTGGAGAGTGAGACATAGTAGGGTGTCTAGAGGGTGAGACATAGTAGGGTGTCTCGAGAGTGAGACATATTAGGGTGTCTGGAGGGTGAGACGTAGTAGGGTGTTTGGAGGGTGAGACGTAGTAGGGTGTCTGGAGGGTGAGACGTAGTAGGGTGTCTGGAGGGTGAGACAGAGTAGGGTGTCTGGAAGTTGAGTTATAGTAGGGTGTCTGGAGGGTGAGACACAGGGTGTCTGGAGGGTGAGACAGAGTAGGGTGTCTGGAGGGTGAGACATAGTAGGGTGTCTGGAGGGTGAGACATAGTAGGGTGTCTAGAGGGTGAGACATAATAGGGTGTCTGGAGCGTGAGACGTAGTAGGGTGTCTGGAGGGTGAGACGTAGTAGGGTGTCTGGAGGGTGAGACAGAGTAGGGTGTCTGGAGGGTGAGTCATAGTAGGGTGTCTGGAGGGTGTGACATAGTAGGGTGTCTAGTGGGTGAGACATAGTAGGGTGTCTGGAGGGTGAGACGTAGTAGGGTGTCTGGAGGGTGAGACGTAGTAGGGTGTCTGGAGGGTGAGACAGAGTAGGGTGTCTGGAGAGTGAGACATAGTAGGGTTTCTGGAGGGTGAGACATAGTATGGTGTCTGGAGGGTGAGACACAGGGTGTCTGGGGCGTGAGACATAGTAGCGTGTCTGGAGAGTGAGACATAGTAGGGTGTCTGGAGGGTGAGACATAGTACCGTGTCTGGAGAGTGAGACATAGTAGGGTGTCTGGAGAGTGAGACATAGTAGAGTGTCTGGAGGTTGAGTTATAGTAGGGTGTCTGGAGGGTGAGACATAGTAGGGTGTCTGGAGGGTTAGACAGAGTAGGGTGTCTGGAGAGTGAGACATAGTAGGGTGTCTGGAGAGTGAGACATTGTAGGGTGTCTGGGGGGGGGGGGTAAAACGTAGTAGGCTGTCTGGAGGGTGAGACATAGTAGGGTATCTGGAGGGTGAGACACAGGGTGTCTGGACGGTGAGACAGAGTAGGGTGTCTGGAGGGTGAGACATAATAGGGTGTCTGGAGGGTGAGACACAGGGTGTCTGGACGGTGAGACAGAGTAGGGTGTCTGGAGCGTGAGACATAGTAGGGTGTCTGGAGGGTGAGACATAGTAGGGTGTCTGGAGGGTGAGACATAGAAGGTTGTCAGGAGGTTGAGTTATAGTAGGGTGTCTGGAGGGTGAGACATAGTACGGTGTCTGGAGGGTGAGACAGAGTAGGGTGTCTGGAAGGTGGGACAGAGTAGGGTGTCTGGAGGTTGAGTTATAGTAGGGTGTCTGGAGGGTGAGAAATAGTAGGGTGTCTGGAGAGTGAGACATAGTAGGGTGTCTGGGGGTGAGACGTAGTAGTGTATCTGGAGGGTGAGACGTAGTAGGGTGTCTGGAGGGTGAGACGTAGTAGGGTGTCTGGAGGGTGAGCCGTAGTAGGGTGTCTGGAGGGTGAGACGTAGTAGGGTGTCTGGAGAGTGAGACATAGTAGGGTGTCTAGAGGGTGAGACATAGTAGGGTGTCTCGAGAGTGAGACTTATTAGGGTGTCTGGAGGGTGAGACGTAGTAGGGTGTTTGGAGGGTGAGACGTAGTAGGGTGTCTGGAGGGTGAGACGTAGTAGGGTGTCTGGAGGGTGAGACAGAGTAGGGTGTCTGGAAGTTGAGTTATAGTAGGGTGTCTGGAGGGTGAGACACAGGGTGTCTGGAGGGTGAGACAGAGTAGGGTGTCTGGAGGGTGAGACATAGTAGGGTGTCTAGAGGGTGAGACATAATAGGGTGTCTGGAGGGTGAGACGTAGTAGGGTGTCCGGAGGGTGAGACGTAGTAGGGTGTCTGGAGGGTGAGACAGAGTAGGGTGTCTGGAGGGTGAGTCATAGTAGGGTGTCTGGAGGGTGAGACATGGTAGGGTGTCTGGAGGGTGAGACGTAGTAGGGTGTCTGGAGGGTGAGACGTAGTAGGGTGTCTGGAGGGTGAGACAGAGTAGGGTGTCTGGAGAGTGAGACATAATAGGGTTTCTGGAGGGTGAGACATATTATGGTGTCTGGAGGGTGAGACACAGGGTGTCTGGGGCGTGAGACATAGTAGCGTGTCTGGAGAGTGAGACATAGTAGGGTGTCTGGAGGGTGAGACATAGTAGCGTGTCTGGAGAGTGAGACATAGTAGGGTGTCTGGAGAGTGAGACATAGTAGAGTGTCTGGAGGTTGAGTTATAGTAGGGTGTCTGGAGGGTGAAACATAGTAGGGTGTCTGGAGGGTGAGACAGAGTAGGGTGTCTGGAGAGTGAGACATAGTAGGGTGTCTGGAGAGTGAGACATTGTAGGGTTTCTGGGAGGGGGGGTAAAACGTAGTAGGCTGTCTGGAGGGTGAGACACAGGGTGTCTGGACGGTGAGACAGAGTAGGGTGTCTGGAGGGTGAGACATAATAGGGTGTCTGGAGGGTGAGACACAGGGTGTCTGGACGGTGAGACAGAGTAGGGTGTCTGGAGAGTGAGACATAGTAGGGTGTCTGGAGGGTGAGACATAGTAGGGTGTCTGGAGGGTGAGACATAGAAGGTTGTCAGGAGGTTGAGTTATAGTAGGGTGTCTGGAGGGTGAGACATAGTACGGTGTCTGGAGGGTGAGACAGAGTAGGGTGTCTGGAAGGTGGGACAGAGTAGGGTGTCTGGAGAGTGAGACATAGTACGGTGTCTGGAGGGTGAGACAGAGTAGGGTGTCTGGAAGGTGGGACAGTGTAGGGTGTCTGGAGGTTGAGCTATAGTAGGGTGTCTGGAGGGTGAGACATAGTAGGGTGTCTGGAGAGTGAGACATAGTAGTGTGTCTGGAGGGTGAGACGTAGTAGGGTGTCTGGAGGTTGAGTTATAGTAGGGTGTCTGGAGGGTGAGACATAGTAGGGTTTCTGGAGGTTGAGTTATAGTAGGGTGTCTGGAGGGTGAGACATAGTAGGGTATCTGAAGGGTGAGACATAGTAGGGTGTCTGGAGGGTGAGACAGAGTAGGGTGTCTGGAGGGTGAGACAGAGTAGGGTGTCTGGAGGGTGAGACAGAGTAGGGTGTCTGGAGCGTGAGACATAGTAGGGTGTCTGGAGGGTGAGACATAGTAGGGTGTCTGGAGGTTGAGTTATAGTAGGGTGTCTGGAGGGTGAGACATAGTAGGGTGTCTGGAGGTTGAGTTATAGTTGGGTGTCTGGAGGGTGAGACATAATAGAGTGTCTGGAGGGTGAGACAGAGTAGGGTGTATGGAGGTTGAGTTATAGTAGGGTGTCTGGAGGGTGAGACAGAGTAGGGTGTCTGGAGGATGAGACAGAGTAGGGTGTCTGGAGAGTGAGACATAGTAGGGTGTCTGGAGGGTGAGACGTAGTAGGGTGTCTGGAGGGTGAGACAGAGTAGGGTGTCTGGAGGGTGAGACATAGTAGGGTGTCTGGAGGGTGAGACAGAGTAGCGTGTCTGGTGAGTGAGACATATTAGGGTGTCTGGAGAGTGAGACATAGTAGGGTGTCTTGAGATTGAGATATAGTAGAGTGTCTGGAGAGTGAGACATAGTAGGGTGTCTGGGGGTTTAGACGTAGTAGGGTATCTGGAGAGTGAAACATAGTAGGGTGTCTGGAGAGTGAGACATAGTAGTGTGTCTGGAGGGTGAGACGTAGTAGGGTGTATGGAGGGTGAGACGTAGTAGGGTGTCTGGAGGGTGAGACGTAGTAGGGTGTCTGGGGGGTGAGACGTAGTAGGGTGTCTGGAGACTGAGACATAGTAGGGTGTCTAGAGGGTGAGACATAGTAGGGTGTCTCGAGAGTGAGACATAGTAGGGTGTCTGGAGGGTGAGACACAGGGTGTCTGGAGGGTGAGACAGAGTAGGGTGTCTGGAGGGTGAGACATAGTAGGGTGTCTGGAGGGTGAGACATAGTAGGGTGTCTGGAGGGTGAGACACAGGGTGTCTGGACGGTGAGACAGAGTAGGGTGTCTGGAGAGTGAGACATAGTAGGGTGTCTGGAGAGTGAGACATAATAGGGTGTCTGGAGGGTGAGACATAGTAGGGTGTCTGGAGGTTGAGTTATAGTAGGGTGTCTGGAGGGTGAGACAGAGTAGGGTGTCTGGAGGATGAGACAGAGTAGGGTGTCTGGAGAGTGAGACATAGTAGGGTGTCTGGAGGTGAGACGTAGTAGGGTGTCTGGAGGGTGAGACATAGTAGGGTGTCTGGAGGGTGAGACACAGGGTGTCTGGACGGTGAGACAGAGTAGGATGTCTGGAGGGTGAGACAGAGCAGGGTATCTGGAGGGTGAGACAGAGTAGGGTGTCTGGAGGTTGATTTATAGTAGAGTGTCTGGAGGGTGAGACATAGTAGGGTGTCTGGAGGGTGAGACAGAGTAGGGTGTCTGGAGGGTGGGACAGAGAAGGGTGTCTGGAGGTTGAGTTATAGTAGGGTGTCTGGAGGGTGAGACATAGTCGGGTGTCTGGAGAGTGAGATATAGTAGGGTGTCTGGAGGGTGAGACATAGTAGGGTGTCTGGAGGTTGAGTTATAGTAGGGTGTCTGGAGGTTGAGTTATAGAAGGGTGTCTGGAGGGTGAGACATAGTAGGGTGTCTGGAGTTTGAGTAAATAGTAGGGTGTCTGGAGGGTGAGACATAGTAGGGTGTCTGGAGGGTGAGATAGAGTAGGGTGTCTGGAGGATGAGTTATAGTAGGGTGTCTGGAGGGTGAGACAGAGTAGGGTGTCTGGAGGGTGAGACAGAGTAGGGTGTCTGGGCGGTGAGACGTTGTAGGGTGTCTAGAGGGTGAGACATAGTAGGGTGTCTGGAGGGTGAGACACAGGGTGTCTGGACGGTGAGACAGAGTAGGGTGTCTGGAGGGTGAGACAGAGTAGGGTGTCTGGAGGGTGAGACATAGTAGGGTGTCTGGAGGGTGAGACAGAGTAGCGTGTCTGGAGAGTGAGACATATTAGGGTGTCTGGAGAGTGAGACATAGTAGGGTGTCTGGAGAGTGCGATATAGTAGAGTGTCTGGAGAGTGAGACATAGTAGGGTGTCTGGGGGTGAGACGTAGTAGTGTGTATGGAAGGTGAGACGTAGTAGGGTGTCTGGAGGGTGAGACATAGTAGGGTGTCTGGAGGGTGAGACATAGTAGGGTGTCTGGAGAGTGAGACATAGTAGGGTGTCTAGAGGGTGAGACATAATAGGGTGTCTCGAGAGTGAGACATATTAGGGTGTCTGGAGGGTGAGACGTAGTAGGGTGTTTGGAGGGTGAGACGTAGTAGGGTGTCTGGAGGGTGAAACGTAGTAGGGTGTCTGGAGGGTGAGACAGAGTAGGGTGTCTGGAAGTTGAGTTATAGTAGGGTGTCTGGAGAGTGAGACACAGGGTGTCTGCAGGGTGAGACAGAGTAGGGTGTCTGGAGGGTGAGACATAGTAGGGTGGCTGGAGGGTGAGACATAGTAGGGTGTCTGGAGGGTGAGACATAGTAGGGTGTCTAGAGGGTGAGACTTAGTAGGGTGTCTGGAGGGTGAGACGTAGTAGGGTGTCTGGAGGGTGAGACGTAGTAGGGTGTCTGGAGGGTGAGACAGAGTAGGGTGTCTGGAGAGTGACACATAGTAGGGTTTCTGGAGGGTGAGACATAGTATTGTGTCTGGAGGGTGAGACACAGGGTGTCTGGGGCGTGAGACATAGTAGCGTGTCTGGAGAGTGAGACATAGTAGGGTGTCTGGAGGGTGAGACAGAGTAGCGTGTCTGGAGAGTGAGACATAGTAGCGTGTCTGGAGAGTGAGACATAGTAGAGTGTCTGGAGGTTGAGTTATAGTAGGGTGTCTGGAGGGTGAGACATAGTAGGGTGTCTGGAGGGTGAGACAGAGTAGGGTGTCTGGAGAGTGAGACATAGTAGGGTGTCTGGAGAGTGAGACATTGTAGGGTGTCTGGGGGGGTAAAACGTAGTAGGCTTTCTGGAGGGTGAGACATAGTAGGTTATCTGGAGGGTGAGACACAGGGTGTCTGGACGGTGAGACAGAGTAGGGTGTATGGAGGGTGAGACATAGTAGGGTGTCTGGAGGGTGAGACATAGTAGGGTGTCTGGAGGGTGAGACAGAGTAGGGTGTCTGGAGGGTGAGACAGAGTAGGGTGTCTGGAAGGTGGGACAGAGTAGGGTGTCTGGAGGTTGAGTTATAGTAGGGTGTCTGGAGGGAGACATAGTAGGGTGTCTGGAGAGTGAGACATAGTAGGGTGTCTGGAGAGTGAGACATAGTAGGGTGTCTGGAGGTTGAGTTATAGTAGGGTGTCTGGAGGGTGAGACATAGTAGGGTTTCTGGAGGTTGAGTTATAGTAGGGTGTCTGGAGGGTGAGACATAGTAGGGTGTCATAAGGGTGAGACATAGTAGGGTGTCTGGAGGGTGAGACAGAGTAGGGTGTCTGGAGGGTGAGACAGAGTAGGGTGTCTGGAGGGTGAGACATAGTAGGTTGTCTGGAGGGTGAGACATAGTAGGGTGTCTGGAGGGTGAGACATAGTAGGTTGTCTGGAGGTTGAGTTATAGTAGGGTGTCTGGAGGGTGAGACATAGTAGGGTGTCTGGATGGTGAGACAGAGTAGGGTGTCTGGAGGGTGGGACAGAATAGGGTGTCTGGAGGTTGAGTTATAGTAGGGTGTCTGGTGGGTGAGACATAGTAGGGTGTCTGGAGGGTGAGACATAGTAGCGTGTCTGGAGGTTGAGTTATAGTAGGGTGTCTGGAGGGTGAGACATAGTAGGGTGTCTGGAGGTTGAGTTATAGTAGGGTGTCTGGAGGGTGAGACATAGTAGGGTGTCTGGAGGTTGAGTTATAGTTGGGTGTCTGGAGGGTGAGACATAATAGAGTGTCTGGAGGGTGAGACAGAGTAGGGTGTCTGGAGGTTGAGTTATAGTAGGGTGTCTGGAGGGTGAGACCGAGTAGGGTGTCTGGAGGATGAGACAGAGTAGGGTGTCTGGAGAGTGAGACATAGTAGGGTGTCTGGAGGGTGAGACGTAGTAGGGTGTCTGGAGGGTGAGACATAGTAGGGTGTCTGGAGGGTGAGACACGGGGTGTCTGGACGGTGAGACAGAGTAGGATGTCTGGAGGGTGAGACAGAGTAGGGTGTCTGGAGGGTGAGACAGAGTAGGGTGTCTGGAGGGTGGGACAAATTAGGGTGTCTGGAGGGTGAGACAGAGTAGCGTGTCTGGAGAGTGAGACATATTAGGATGTCTGGAGAGTGAGACATAGTAGGGTGTCTGGAGAGTGAGATATAGTAGAGTGTCTGGAGAGTGAGACATAGTAGGGTGTCTGGGGGATTAGACGTAGTAGAGTATCTGGAGAGTGAAACATCGTAGGGTGTCTGGAGAGTGAGACATAGTAGGGTGTCTGGAGGGTGAGACGTAGTAGGGTGTATGGAGGGTGAGACGTAGTAGGGTGTCTGGAGGGTGAGACGTAGTAGGGTGTCTGGAGGGTGAGACGTAGTAGGGTGTCTGGAGAGTGAGACATAGTAGGGTGTCTAGAGGGTGAGACATAGTAGGGTGTCTCGAGAGTGAGACATAGTAGGGTGTCTGGAGGGTGAGACGTAGTAGGGTGTTTGGAGGGTGAGACGTAGTAGGGTGTCTGGAGGGTGAGACGTAGTAGGGTGTCTGGAGGGTGAGACAGAGTAGGGTGTCTGGAAGTTGAGTTATAGTAGGGTGTCTGGAGGGTGAGACACAGGGTGTCTGGAGGGTGAGACAGAGTAGGGTGTCTGGGGGGTGAGACATAGCAGGTGGTCTGGAGGGTGAGACATAGTAGGTTGTCTAGAGGGTTTGACATAGTAGGGTGTCTGCAGGGTGAGACGTAGTAGGGTGTCTGGAGGGTGAGACGTAGTAGGCTGTCTGGAGGGTGAGACATAGTAGGGTTTCTGGAGGGTGAGACATAGTATGGTGTCTGGAGGGTGAGACACGGGGTGTCTGGGGGTGAGACATAGTAGCGTGTCTGGAGAGTGAGACATAGTAGGGTGTCTGGTGAGTGAGACATAGTAGGGTGTCTGGAGAGTGAGACATAGTAGGGTGTCTGGAGGGTGAGACATTGTAGGGTGTCTGCAGAGTGAGACATAGTAGCGTGTCTGGAGAGTGAGACATAGTAGGGTGTCTGGAGGGTGAGACATAGTAGGGTGCTGGAGGGTGAGACATAGTAGGGTGTCTGGAGAGTGAGACATAGTAGGGTGTCTGGAGAGTGAGACATAGTAGGGTGTCTGTTGGGTGAGACACAGGGTGTCTTGAGGGTGAGACAGAGTAGGGTGAATGGAGAGTGAGATATAGTAGGGTGTCTGCGGGGTGAGACGTAGTAGGGTGTCTGGAGGGTGAGACATAGTAGGGTGTCTGGAGGGGGAGACACAGGGTGTCTGGACGGTGAGACAGAGTAGGGTGTCTGGAGAGTGAGACATAGTAGGGTGTCTGGAGAGTGAGACATAGTAGGGTGTCTGGAGGGTGAGACATAGTAGGGTGTCTGGAGGTTGAGTTATAGTAGGGTGTCTGGAGGGTGAGACAGAGTAGGGTGTCTGGAGGATGAGACAGAGTAGGGTGTCTGGAGAGTGAGACATAGTAGGGTGTCTGGGGGGTGAGACGTAGTAGGGTGTCTGGAGGGTGAGACATAGTAGGGTGTCTGGAGTGTGAGACACAGGGTGTCTGGACGGTGAGACAGAGTAGGATGTCTGGAGGGTGAGACAGAGTAGGGTATCTGGAGTGTGAGACAGAGTAGGGTGTCTGGAGAGTGAGACATATTAGGGTGTCTGGAGAGTGAGAAATAGTAGAGTGTCTGGAGAGTGAGATATAGTAGAGTGTCTGGAGTGTGAGACATAGTAGGGTGTCTGGGGGGTGAGACGTAGTAGGCTATCTGGAGAGTGAAACATAGTAGGGTGTCTGGAGAGTGAGACATAGTAGGGTGTCTGGAGGGTGAGACGTAGTAGGGTGTATGGAGGGTGAGACGTAGTAGGGTGTCTGGAGGGTGAGACGTAGTAGGGTGTCTGGAGGGTGAGACGTAGTAGGGTGTCTGGAGAGTGAGACATAGTAGGGTGTCTAGAGGGTGAGACATAGTAGTGTGTCTCGAGAGTGAGACATAGTAGGGTGTCTGGAGGGTGAGACGTAGTAGGGTGTCTGGAGGGTGAGACAGAGTAGGGTGTCTGGCAGTTGAGTTATAGTAGGGTGTCTGGAGGGTGAGACACAGGGTGTCTGGAGGGTGAGACAGAGTAGGGTGTCTGGAGGGTGAGACATAGTAGGGTGTCTGGAGGGTGAGACATAGTAGGGTGTCTAGAGGGTGAGACATAGTAGGGTGTCTGGAGGGTGAGACGTAGTAGGGTGTCTGGAGGGTGAGACGTAGTAGGGTGTCTGGAGGGTGAGACAGAGTAGGGTGTCTGGAGGGTGAGACATAGTAGGGTTTCTGGAGGGTGAGACATAGTATGGTGTCTGGAGGGTGAGACACAGGATGTCTGGGGGGTGAGACATAGTAGCGTGTCTGGAGAGTGAGACATAGTAGGGTGTCTGGAGGGTGAGACAGAGTAGCGTGTCTGGAGAGTGAGACATAGTAGGGTGTCTGGAGAGTGAGACATAGTAGGGTGTCTGGAGAGTGAGACATAGTAGGGTGTCTGGAGAGTGAGACATAGTAGGGTGTCTGGAGAGTGAGACATAGTAGCGTGTCTGGAGAGTGAGACATAGTAGGGTGTCTCGAGGGTGAGACATAGTAGAGTGCTGGAGAGTGAGACATAGTAGGGTGTCTGGAGAGTGAGACAGAGTAGCGTGTCTGGAGAGTGAGACATAGTTGGGTGTCTGTTGGGTGAGACACAGGGTGTCTGGAGGGTGAGACAGAGTAGGGTGTCTGGAGAGTGAGATATAGTAGGGTGTCTGGGGGGTGAGACGTAGTAGGGTGTCTGGAGAGTGAGACATAGTAGGGTGTCTGGAGGGTGAGACACAGGGTGTCTGGACGGTGAGACAGAGTAGGGTGTCTGCAGAGTGAGACATAGTAGGGTGTCTGGAGAGTGAGTCATAGTAGGGTGTCTGGAGGGTGAGACATAGTAGGGTGTCTGGAGGTTGAGTTATAGTAGGGTGTCTGGAGGGTGAGACATAGTAGGGTGTCTGGAGGGTGAGACACAGGGTGTCTGGACGGTGAGACAGAGTAGGGTGTCTGCAGAGTGAGACAAATAGGGTGTCTGGAGAGTGAGACATAGTAGGGTGTCTGGAGGTTGAGTTATAGTAGGGTGTCTGGAGAGTGAGACATAGTGGGGTGTCTGGAGAGTGAGACATAGTAGGGTGTCTGGAGGGTGAGACATAGTAGGGTGCTGGAGGGTGAGACATAGTAGGGTGTCTGGAGAGTGAGACATAGTAGGGTGTCTGGAGAGTGAGACATAGTAGGGTGTCTGTTGGGTGAGACACAGGGTGTCTTGAGGGTGAGACAGAGTAGGGTGAATGGAGAGTGAGATATAGTAGGGTGTCTGCGGGGTGAGACGTAGTAGGGTGTCTGGAGGGTGAGACATAGTAGGGTGTCTGGAGGGGGAGACACAGGGTGTCTGGACGGTGAGACAGAGTAGGGTGTCTGGAGAGTGAGACATAGTAGGGTGTCTGGAGAGTGAGACATAGTAGGGTGTCTGGAGGGTGAGACATAGTAGGGTGTCTGGAGGTTGAGTTATAGTAGGGTGTCTGGAGGGTGAGACAGAGTAGGGTGTCTGGAGGATGAGACAGAGTAGGGTGTCTGGAGAGTGAGACATAGTAGGGTGTCTGGGGGGTGAGACGTAGTAGGGTGTCTGGAGGGTGAGACATAGTAGGGTGTCTGGAGTGTGAGACACAGGGTGTCTGGACGGTGAGACAGAGTAGGATGTCTGGAGGGTGAGACAGAGTAGGGTATCTGGAGTGTGAGACAGAGTAGGGTGTCTGGAGAGTGAGACATATTAGGGTGTCTGGAGAGTGAGAAATAGTAGAGTGTCTGGAGAGTGAGATATAGTAGAGTGTCTGGAGTGTGAGACATAGTAGGGTGTCTGGGGGGTGAGACGTAGTAGGCTATCTGGAGAGTGAAACATAGTAGGGTGTCTGGAGAGTGAGACATAGTAGGGTGTCTGGAGGGTGAGACGTAGTAGGGTGTATGGAGGGTGAGACGTAGTAGGGTGTCTGGAGGGTGAGACGTAGTAGGGTGTCTGGAGGGTGAGACGTAGTAGGGTGTCTGGAGAGTGAGACATAGTAGGGTGTCTAGAGGGTGAGACATAGTAGTGTGTCTCGAGAGTGAGACATAGTAGGGTGTCTGGAGGGTGAGACGTAGTAGGGTGTCTGGAGGGTGAGACAGAGTAGGGTGTCTGGCAGTTGAGTTATAGTAGGGTGTCTGGAGGGTGAGACACAGGGTGTCTGGAGGGTGAGACAGAGTAGGGTGTCTGGAGGGTGAGACATAGTAGGGTGTCTGGAGGGTGAGACATAGTAGGGTGTCTAGAGGGTGAGACATAGTAGGGTGTCTGGAGGGTGAGACGTAGTAGGGTGTCTGGAGGGTGAGACGTAGTAGGGTGTCTGGAGGGTGAGACAGAGTAGGGTGTCTGGAGGGTGAGACATAGTAGGGTTTCTGGAGGGTGAGACATAGTATGGTGTCTGGAGGGTGAGACACAGGATGTCTGGGGGGTGAGACATAGTAGCGTGTCTGGAGAGTGAGACATAGTAGGGTGTCTGGAGGGTGAGACAGAGTAGCGTGTCTGGAGAGTGAGACATAGTAGGGTGTCTGGAGAGTGAGACATAGTAGGGTGTCTGGAGAGTGAGACATAGTAGGGTGTCTGGAGAGTGAGACATAGTAGGGTGTCTGGAGAGTGAGACATAGTAGCGTGTCTGGAGAGTGAGACATAGTAGGGTGTCTCGAGGGTGAGACATAGTAGAGTGCTGGAGAGTGAGACATAGTAGGGTGTCTGGAGAGTGAGACAGAGTAGCGTGTCTGGAGAGTGAGACATAGTTGGGTGTCTGTTGGGTGAGACACAGGGTGTCTGGAGGGTGAGACAGAGTAGGGTGTCTGGAGAGTGAGATATAGTAGGGTGTCTGGGGGGTGAGACGTAGTAGGGTGTCTGGAGAGTGAGACATAGTAGGGTGTCTGGAGGGTGAGACACAGGGTGTCTGGACGGTGAGACAGAGTAGGGTGTCTGCAGAGTGAGACATAGTAGGGTGTCTGGAGAGTGAGTCATAGTAGGGTGTCTGGAGGGTGAGACATAGTAGGGTGTCTGGAGGTTGAGTTATAGTAGGGTGTCTGGAGGGTGAGACATAGTAGGGTGTCTGGAGGGTGAGACACAGGGTGTCTGGACGGTGAGACAGAGTAGGGTG
Source organism: Eledone cirrhosa (assembly GCA_964016885.1). NCBI lineage: Eukaryota > Metazoa > Mollusca > Cephalopoda > Octopoda > Eledonidae > Eledone > Eledone cirrhosa. The sequence goes on from OZ024745.1 coordinate 6,594,312, forward strand.
TCTGCAGAGTGAGACAAATAGGGTGTCTGGAGAGTGAGACATAGTAGGGTGTCTGGAGGTTGAGTTATAGTAGGGTGTCTGGAGAGTGAGACATAGTGGGGTGTCTGGAGAGTGAGACATAGTAGGGTGTCTGGAGAGTGAGACATTGTAGGGTGTCTGGGGGGGTGAAACGTATTAGGCTTTCTGTAGGGTGAAACATAGTAGGGTATCTGGAGGGTGAGACACAGGGTGTCTGGACGGTGAGACAGAGTAGGGTGTATGGAGGGTGAGACATAGTAGGGTGTCTGGAGGGTGAGACATAGTAGGGTGTCTGGAGGATGAGACAGAGTAGGGTGTCTGGAGGGTGAGACAGAGTAGGGTGTCTGGAAGGTGGGACAGAGTAGGGTGTCTGGAGGTTGAGTTATAGTAGGGTGTCTGGAGGGAGACATAGTAGGGTGTCTGGAGAGTGAGACATAGTAGGGTGTCTGGAGAGTGAGACATAGTAGGGTGTCTGGAGGTTGAGTTATAGTAGGGTGTCTGGAGGGTGAGACATAGTAGGGTTTCTGGAGGTTGAGTTATAGTAGGGTGTCTGGAGGGTGAGACATAGTAGGGTGTCATAAGGGTGAGACATAGTAGGGTGTCTGGAGGGTGAGTCTGAGTAGGGTGTATGGAGGGTGAGACAGAGTAACGTGTCTGGAGGGTGAGACATAGTAGGGTGTCTGGAGGGTGAGACATAGTAGGGTGTCTGGAGGGTGAGACATAGTAGGTTGTCTGGAGGTTGAGTTATAGTAGGGTGTCTGGAGGGTGAGACATAGTAGGGTGTCTGGATGGTGAGACAGAGTAGGGTGTCTGGAGGGTGGGACAGAATAGGGTGTCTGGAGGTTGAGTTATAGTAGGGTGTCTGGAGGGTGAGACATAGTAGGGTGTCTGGAGGGTGAGACATAGTAGGGTGTCTGGAGGTTGAGTTATAGTAGGGTGTCTGTAGGGTGAGACATAGTAGGGTGTCTGGAGGTTGAGTTATAGTAGGGTGTCTGGAGGGTGAGACATAGTAGGGTGTCTGGAGGTTGAGTTATAGTTGGGTGTCTGGAGGGTGAGACATAGTAGGGTGTCTGGAGGTTGAGTTATAGTTGGGTGTCTGGAGGGTGAGACATAGTAGGGTGTCTGGAGGTTGAGTTATAGTAGGGTGTCTGGAGGGTGAGACATAGTAGGGTGTCTGGAGGTTGAGTTATAGTTGGGTGTCTGGAGGGTGAGACATAATAGAGTGTCTGGAGGGTGAGACAGAGTAGGGTGTCTGGAGGTTGAGTTATAGTAGGGTGTCTGGAGGGTGAGACCGAGTAGGGTGTCTGGAGGATGAGACAGAGTAGGGTGTCTGGAGAGTGAGACATAGTAGGGTGTCTGGAGGGTGAGACGTAGTAGGGTGTCTGGAGGGTGAGACATAGTAGGGTGTCTGGAGGGTGAGACACAGGGTGTCTGGACGGTGAGACAGAGTAGGATGTCTGGAGGGTGAGACAGAGTAGGGTGTCTGGAGGGTGAGACAGAGTAGGGTGTCTGGAGGGTGGGACAAATTAGGGTGTCTGGAGGGTGAGACAGGGTAGCGTGTCTGGAGAGTGAGACATAGTAGGGTGTCTGTTGGGTGAGACACAGGGTGTCTTGAGGGTGAGACAGAGTAGGGTGAATGGAGAGTGAGATATAGTAGGGTGTCTGCGGGGTGAGACGTAGTAGGGTGTCTGGAGGGTGAGACATAGTAGGGTGTCTGGAGGGTGAGACACAGGGTGTCTGGACGGTGAGACAGAGTAGGGTGTCTGGAGAGTGAGACATAGTAGGGTGTCTGGAGAGTGAGACATAGTAGGGTGTCTGGAGGGTGAGACATAGTAGGGTGTCTGGAGGTTGAGTTATAGTAGGGTGTCTGGAGGGTGAGACAGAGTAGGGTGTCTGGAGGATGAGACAGAGTAGGGTGTCTGGAGAGTGAGACATAGTAGGGTGTCTGGGGGTGAGACGTAGTAGGGTGTCTGGAGGGTGAGACATAGTAGGGTGTCTGGAGTGTGAGACACAGGGTGTCTGGACGGTGAGACAGAGTAGGATGTCTGGAGGGTGAGACAGAGTAGGGTATCTGGAGTGTGAGACAGAGTAGGGTGTCTGGAGAGTGAGACATATTAGTGTGTCTGGAGAGTGAGACATAGTAGAGTGTCTGGAGAGTGAGATATAGTAGAGTGTCTGGAGTGTGAGACATAGTAGGGTGTCTGGGGGTGAGACGTAGTAGGGTATCTGGAGAGTGAAACATAGTAGGGTGTCTGGAGAGTGAGACATAGTAGGGTGTCTAGAGGGTGAGACATAGTAGGGTGTCTCGAGAGTGAGACATAGTAGGGTGTCTGGAGGGTGAGACGTAGTAGGGTGTCTGGAGGGTGAGACGTAGTAGGGTGTCTGGAGGGTGAGACGTAGTAGGGTGTCTGGAGGGTGAGACGTAGTAGGGTGTCTGGAGAGTGAGACATAGTAGGGTGTCTAGAGGGTGAGACATAGTAGGGTGTCTCGAGAGTGAGACATAGTAGGGTGTCTGGAGGGTGAGACGTAGTAGGGTGTCTGGAGGGTGAGACAGAGTAGGGTGTCTGGCAGTTGAGTTATAGTAGGATGTCTGGAGGGTGAGACACAGGGTGTCTGGAGGGTGAGACAGAGTAGGGTGTCTGGAGGGTGAGACATAGTAGGGTGTCTGGAGGGTGAGACATAGTAGGGTGTCTAGAGGGTGAGACATAGTAGGGTGTCTGGAGGGTGAGACGTAGTAGGGTGTCTGGAGGGTGAGACGTAGTAGGGTGTCTGGAGGGTGAGACGTAGTAGGGTGTCTGGAGGGTGAGACATAGTAGGGTTTCTGGAGGGTGAGACATAGTATGGTGTCTGGAGGGTGAGACACAGGATGTCTGGGGGGTGAGACATAGTAGCGTGTCTGGAGAGTGAGACATAGTAGGGTGTCTGGAGGGTGAGACAGAGTAGCGTGTCTGGAGAGTGAGACATAGTAGGGTGTCTGGAGAGTGAGACATAGTAGGGTGTCTGGAGAGTGAGACATAGTAGGGTGTCTGGAGAGTGAGACATAGTAGGGTGTCTGGAGAGTTAGACATAGTAGCGTGTCTGGAGAGTGAGACATAGTAGGGTGTCTCGAGGGTGAGACATAGTAGGGTGCTAGAGAGTGAGACATAGTAGGGTGTCTGGAGAGTGAGACAGAGTAGCGTGTCTGGAGAGTGAGACATAGTAGGGTGTCTGTTGGGTGAGACACAGGGTGTCTGGAGGGTGAGACAGAGTAGGGTGTCTGGAGAGTGAGATATAGTAGGGTGTCTGGGGGGTGAGACGTAGTAGGGTGTCTGGAGGGTGAGACATAGTAGGGTGTCTGTAGGGTGAGACACAGGGTGTCTGGACGGTGAGACAGAGTAGGGTGTCTGCAGAGTGAGACATAGTAGGGTGTCTGGAGAGTGAGACATAGTAGGGTGTCTGGAGGGTGAGACATAGTAGGGTGTCTGGAGGTTGAGTTATAGTAGGGTGTCGGGAGGGTGAGACATAGTAGGGTGTCTGGAGGGTGAGACATAGTAGGGTGTCTGGAGGGTGAGACATAGTAGGGTGTCTGGAGGCTGAGTTATAGTAGGGTGTCTGGAGGGTGAGACATAGTAGGGTGTCTGGAGAGTGAGACATAGTAGCGTGTCTGGAGAGTGAGACATAGTAGGGTGTCTCGAGGGTGAGACATAGTAGGGTGCTGGAGAGTGAGACATAGTAGGGTGTCTGGAGAGTGAGACAGAGTAGCGTGTCTGGAGAGTGAGACATAGTAGGGTGTCTGTTGGGTGAGACACAGGGTGTCTGGAGGGTGAGACAGAGTAGGGTGTCTGGAGAGTGAGATATAGTAGGGTGTCTGGGGGGTGAGACGTAGTAGGGTGTCTGGAGGGTGAGACATAGTAGGGTGTCTGGAGGTTGAGTTATAGTAGGGTGTCTGGAGGGTGAGACATAATAGGGTGTCTGGAGGGTGAGACAGAGTAGGGTGTCTGGAGGTTGAGTTATAGTAGGGTGTCTGGAGGGTGAGACAGAGTAGTGTGTCTGTAGGATGAGACAGAGTAGGGTGTCTGGAGAGTGAGACATAGTAGGGTGTCTGGGGGGTGAGACGTAGTAGGGTGTCTGGAGGGTGAGACATAGTAGGGTGTCTGGAGTGTGAGACACAGGGTGTCTGGACGGTGAGACAGAGTAGGATGTCTGGAGGGTGAGACAGAGTAGGGTGATTGGAGGGTGAGACAGAGTAGGGTGTCTGGAGGGTGAGACATAGTAGGGTGTCTGGAGGGTGAGACGTAGTAGGGTGTCTGGAGGGTGAGACGTAGTAGGGTGTCTGGAGGGTGAGACGTAGTAGGGTGTCTGGAGAGTGAGACATAGTAGGGTGTCTAGAGGGTGAGACATAGTAGGGTGTCTCGAGAGTGAGACATAGTAGGGTGTCTGGAGTGTGAGACGTAGTAGGGTGTTTGGAGGGTGATACGTAGTAGGGTGTCTGGAGGGTGAGACGTAGTAGGGTGTCTGGAGGGTGAGACAGAGTAGGGTGTCTGGAAGTTGAGTTATAGTAGGAAGTCTGGAGGGTGAGACACAGGGTGTTTGGAGGGGGAGACAGAGTAGGGTGTCTGGAGGGTGAGACATATTAGGGTGTCTGGAGGGTGAGACATAGTAGGGTGTCTAGAGGGTGAGACATAGTAGGGTGTCTGGAGGGTGAGACGTAGTAGGGTGTCTGGAGGGTGAGACGTAGTAGGGTGTCTGGAGGGTGAGACAGAGTAGGGTGTCTGGAGGGTGAGACATAGTAGGGTTTCTGGAGGGTGAGACATAGTATGGTGTCTGGAGGGTGAGACACAGGATGTCTGGGGGGTGAGACATAGTAGCGTGTCTGGAGAGTGAGACATAGTAGGGTGTCTGGAGGGTGAGACAGAGTAGCGTGTCTGGAGAGTGAGACATAGTAGGGTGTCTGGAGAGTGAGACATAGTAGGGTGTCTGGAGAGTGAGACATAGTAGGGTGTCTGGAGAGTGAGACATAGTAGGGTGTCTGGAGAGTGAGACATAGTAGCGTGTCTGGAGAGTGAGACATAGTAGGGTGTCTCGAGGGTGAGACATAGTAGAGTGCTGGAGAGTGAGACATAGTAGGGTGTCTGGAGAGTGAGACAGAGTAGCGTGTCTGGAGAGTGAGACATAGTTGGGTGTCTGTTGGGTGAGACACAGGGTGTCTGGAGGGTGAGACAGAGTAGGGTGTCTGGAGAGTGAGATATAGTAGGGTGTCTGGGGGGTGAGACGTAGTAGGGTGTCTGGAGAGTGAGACATAGTAGGGTGTCTGGAGGGTGAGACACAGGGTGTCTGGACGGTGAGACAGAGTAGGGTGTCTGCAGAGTGAGACATAGTAGGGTGTCTGGAGAGTGAGTCATAGTAGGGTGTCTGGAGGGTGAGACATAGTAGGGTGTCTGGAGGTTGAGTTATAGTAGGGTGTCTGGAGGGTGAGACATAGTAGGGTGTCTGGAGGGTGAGACACAGGGTGTCTGGACGGTGAGACAGAGTAGGGTGTCTGCAGAGTGAGACAAATAGGGTGTCTGGAGAGTGAGACATAGTAGGGTGTCTGGAGGTTGAGTTATAGTAGGGTGTCTGGAGAGTGAGACATAGTGGGGTGTCTGGAGAGTGAGACATAGTAGGGTGTCTGGAGAGTAAGACATTGTAGGGTGTCTGGGGGGGTGAAACGTATTAGGCTTTCTGTAGGGTGAGACATAGTAGGGTATCTGGAGGGTGAGACACAGGGTGTCTGGACGGTGAGACAGAGTAGGGTGTATGGAGGGTGAGACATAGTAGGGTGTCTGGAGGGTGAGACATAGTAGGGTGTCTGGAGGGTGAGACAGAGTAGGGTGTCTGGAAGGTGGGACAGAGTAGGGTGTCTGGAGGTTGAGTTATAGTAGGGTGTCTGGAGGGAGACATAGTAGGGTGTCTGGAGAGTGAGACATAGTAGGGTGTCTGGAGAGTGAGACATAGTAGGGTGTCTGGAGGTTGAGTTATAGTAGGGTGTCTGGAGGGTGAGACATAGTAGGGTGTCATAAGGGTGAGACATAGTAGGGTGTCTGGAGGGTGAGTCTGAGTAGGGTGTATGGAGGGTGAGACAGAGTAACGTGTCTGGAGGGTGAGACATAGTAGGGTGTCTGGAGGGTGAGACATAGTAGGGTGTCTGGAGGGTGAGACATAGTAGGTTATCTGGAGGTTGAGTTATAGTAGGGTGTCTGGAGGGTGAGACATAGTAGGGTGTCTGGATGGTGAGACAGAGTAGGGTGTCTGGAGGGTGGGACAGAATAGGGTGTCTGGAGGTTGAGTTATAGTAGGGTGTCTGGAGGGTGAGACATAGTAGGGTGTCTGGAGGGTGAGACATAGTAGGGTGTCTGGAGGTTGAGTTATAGTAGGGTGTCTGGAGGGTGAGACATAGTAGGGTGTCTGGAGGTTGAGTTATAGTAGGGTGTCTGGAGGGTGAGACATAATAGAGTGTCTGGAGGGTGAGACAGAGTAGGGTGTCTGGAGGGTGAGACATAGTAGGGTGTCTGGAGGTTGAGTTATAGTTGGGTGTCTGGAGGGTGAGTCATAATAGAGTGTCTGGAGGGTGAGACAGAGTAGGGTGTCTGGAGGTTGAGTTATAGTAGGGTGTCTGGAGGGTGAGACCGAGTAGGGTGTCTGGAGGATGAGACAGAGTAGGGTGTCTGGAGAGTGAGACATAGTAGGGTGTCTGGAGGGTGAGACGTAGTAGGGTGTCTGGAGGGTGAGACATAGTAGGGTGTCTGGAGGGTGAGACACAGGGTGTCTGGACGGTGAGACAGAGTAGGATGTCTGGAGGGTGAGACAGAGTAGGGTGTCTGGAGGGTGAGACAGAGTAGGGTGTCTGGAGGGTGGGACAAATTAGGGTGTCTGGAGGGTGAGACAGGGTAGCGTGTCTGGAGAGTGAGACATAGTAGGGTGTCTGTTGGGTGAGACACAGGGTGTCTTGAGGGTGAGACAGAGTAGGGTGAATGGAGAGTGAGATATAGTAGGGTGTCTGCGGGGTGAGACGTAGTAGGGTGTCTGGAGGGTGAGACATAGTAGGGTGTCTGGAGGGTGAGACACAGGGTGTCTGGACGGTGAGACAGAGTAGGGTGTCTGGAGAGTGAGACATAGTAGGGTGTCTGGAGAGTGAGACATAGTAGGGTGTCTGGAGGGTGAGACATAGTAGGGTGTCTGGAGGTTGAGTTATAGTAGGGTGTCTGGAGGGTGAGACAGAGTAGGGTGTCTGGAGGATGAGACAGAGTAGGGTGTCTGGAGAGTGAGACATAGTAGGGTGTCTGGGGGGTGAGACGTAGTAGGGTGTCTGGAGGGTGAGACATAGTAGGGTGTCTGGAGTGTGAGACACAGGGTGTCTGGACGGTGAGACAGAGTAGGATGTCTGGAGGGTGAGACAGAGTAGGGTATCTGGAGTGTGAGACAGAGTAGGGTGTCTGGAGAGTGAGACATATTAGTGTGTCTGGAGAGTGAGACATAGTAGAGTGTCTGGAGAGTGAGATATAGTAGAGTGTCTGGAGTGTGAGACATAGTAGGGTGTCTGGGGGTGAGACGTAGTAGGGTATCTGGAGAGTGAAACATAGTAGGGTGTCTGGAGAGTGAGACATAGTAGGGTGTCTAGAGGGTGAGACATAGTAGGGTGTCTCGAGAGTGAGACATAGTAGGGTGTCTGGAGGGTGAGACGTAGTAGGGTGTCTGGAGGGTGAGACGTAGTAGGGTGTCTGGAGGGTGAGACGTAGTAGGGTGTCTGGAGGGTGAGACGTAGTAGGGTGTCTGGAGAGTGAGACATAGTAGGGTGTCTAGAGGGTGAGACATAGTAGGGTGTCTCGAGAGTGAGACATAGTAGGGTGTCTGGAGGGTGAGACGTAGTAGGGTGTCTGGAGGGTGAGACAGAGTAGGGTGTCTGGCAGTTGAGTTATAGTAGGATGTCTGGAGGGTGAGACACAGGGTGTCTGGAGGGTGAGACAGAGTAGGGTGTCTGGAGGGTGAGACATAGTAGGGTGTCTGGAGGGTGAGACATAGTAGGGTGTCTAGAGGGTGAGACATAGTAGGGTGTCTGGAGGGTGAGACGTAGTAGGGTGTCTGGAGGGTGAGACGTAGTAGGGTGTCTGGAGGGTGAGACGTAGTAGGGTGTCTGGAGGGTGAGACATAGTAGGGTTTCTGGAGGGTGAGACATAGTATGGTGTCTGGAGGGTGAGACACAGGATGTCTGGGGGGTGAGACATAGTAGCGTGTCTGGAGAGTGAGACATAGTAGGGTGTCTGGAGGGTGAGACAGAGTAGCGTGTCTGGAGAGTGAGACATAGTAGGGTGTCTGGAGAGTGAGACATAGTAGGGTGTCTGGAGAGTGAGACATAGTAGGGTGTCTGGAGAGTGAGACATAGTAGGGTGTCTGGAGAGTTAGACATAGTAGCGTGTCTGGAGAGTGAGACATAGTAGGGTGTCTCGAGGGTGAGACATAGTAGGGTGCTAGAGAGTGAGACATAGTAGGGTGTCTGGAGAGTGAGACAGAGTAGCGTGTCTGGAGAGTGAGACATAGTAGGGTGTCTGTTGGGTGAGACACAGGGTGTCTGGAGGGTGAGACAGAGTAGGGTGTCTGGAGAGTGAGATATAGTAGGGTGTCTGGGGGGTGAGACGTAGTAGGGTGTCTGGAGGGTGAGACATAGTAGGGTGTCTGTAGGGTGAGACACAGGGTGTCTGGACGGTGAGACAGAGTAGGGTGTCTGCAGAGTGAGACATAGTAGGGTGTCTGGAGAGTGAGACATAGTAGGGTGTCTGGAGGGTGAGACATAGTAGGGTGTCTGGAGGTTGAGTTATAGTAGGGTGTCGGGAGGGTGAGACATAGTAGGGTGTCTGGAGGGTGAGACATAGTAGGGTGTCTGGAGGGTGAGACATAGTAGGGTGTCTGGAGGCTGAGTTATAGTAGGGTGTCTGGAGGGTGAGACATAGTAGGGTGTCTGGAGAGTGAGACATAGTAGCGTGTCTGGAGAGTGAGACATAGTAGGGTGTCTCGAGGGTGAGACATAGTAGGGTGCTGGAGAGTGAGACATAGTAGGGTGTCTGGAGAGTGAGACAGAGTAGCGTGTCTGGAGAGTGAGACATAGTAGGGTGTCTGTTGGGTGAGACACAGGGTGTCTGGAGGGTGAGACAGAGTAGGGTGTCTGGAGAGTGAGATATAGTAGGGTGTCTGGGGGGTGAGACGTAGTAGGGTGTCTGGAGGGTGAGACATAGTAGGGTGTCTGGAGGTTGAGTTATAGTAGGGTGTCTGGAGGGTGAGACATAATAGGGTGTCTGGAGGGTGAGACAGAGTAGGGTGTCTGGAGGTTGAGTTATAGTAGGGTGTCTGGAGGGTGAGACAGAGTAGTGTGTCTGTAGGATGAGACAGAGTAGGGTGTCTGGAGAGTGAGACATAGTAGGGTGTCTGGGGGGTGAGACGTAGTAGGGTGTCTGGAGGGTGAGACATAGTAGGGTGTCTGGAGTGTGAGACACAGGGTGTCTGGACGGTGAGACAGAGTAGGATGTCTGGAGGGTGAGACAGAGTAGGGTGATTGGAGGGTGAGACAGAGTAGGGTGTCTGGAGGGTGAGACATAGTAGGGTGTCTGGAGGGTGAGACGTAGTAGGGTGTCTGGAGGGTGAGACGTAGTAGGGTGTCTGGAGGGTGAGACGTAGTAGGGTGTCTGGAGAGTGAGACATAGTAGGGTGTCTAGAGGGTGAGACATAGTAGGGTGTCTCGAGAGTGAGACATAGTAGGGTGTCTGGAGTGTGAGACGTAGTAGGGTGTTTGGAGGGTGATACGTAGTAGGGTGTCTGGAGGGTGAGACGTAGTAGGGTGTCTGGAGGGTGAGACAGAGTAGGGTGTCTGGAAGTTGAGTTATAGTAGGGTGTCTGGAGGGTGAGACACAGGGTGTTTGGAGGGGGAGACAGAGTAGGGTGTCTGGAGGGTGAGACATATTAGGGTGTCTGGAGGGTGAGACATAGTAGGGTGTCTAGAGGGTGAGACATAGTAGGGTGTCTGGAGGGTGAGACGTAGTAGGGTGTCTGGAGGGTGAGACGTAGTAGGGTGTCTGGAGGGTCAGACAGAGTAGGGTGTCTGGAGGGTGAGACATAGTAGGGTTTCTGGAGGGTGAGACATAGTATGGTGTCTGGAGGGTGAGACACAGGGTGTCTGGGGGGTGAGACATAGTAGCGTGTCTGGAGAGTGAGACATAGTAGGGTGTCTGGAGGGTGAGACAGAGTAGCGTGTATGGAGAGTGAGACATAGTAGGGTGTCTGGAGAGTGAGACATAGTAGGGTGTCTGGAGAGTGAGACATAGTAGGGTGTCTGGAGAGTGAGACATAGTAGGGTGTCTGTTGGGTGAGACACAGGGTGTCTTGAGGGTGAGACAGAGTAGGGTGTCTGGAGGGTGAGACACAGGGTGTCTGGACGGTGAGACAGAGTAGGGTGTCTGGAGAGTGAGACATAGTAGGGTGTCTGGAGAGTGAGACATAGTAGGGTGTCTGGAGGGTGAGACATAGTAGGGTGTCTGGAGGTTGAGTTATAGTAGGGTGTCTGGAGGGTGAGACAGAGTAGGGTGTCTGGAGGATGAGACAGAGTAGGGTGTCTGGAGAGTGAGACATAGTAGGGTGTCTGGGGGGTGAGACGTAGTAGGGTGTCTGGAGGGTGAGACACAGGGTGTCTGGACGGTGAGACAGAGTAGGATGTCTGGAGGGTGAGACAGAGTAGGGTATCTGGAGTGTGAGACAGAGTAGGGTGTCTGGAGAGTGAGACATATTAGGGTGTATGGAGAGTGAGACATAGTAGAGTGTCTGGAGAGTGAGATATAGTAGAGTGTCTGGAGTGTGAGACATAGTAGGGTGTCTGGGGGGTGAGACGTAGTAGGGTATCTGGAGAGTGAAACATAGTAGGGTGTCTGGAGAGTGAGACATAGTAGGGTGTCTGGAGGGTGAGACGTAGTAGGGTGTATGGAGGGTGAGACGTAGTAGGGTGTCTGGAGGGTGAGACGTAGTAGGGTGTCTGGAGGGTGAGACGTAGTAGGGTGTCTGGAGAGTGAGACATAGTAGGGTGTCTAGAGGGTGAGACATAGTAGGGTGTCTCGAGAGTGAGACATAGTAGGGTGTCTGGAGGGTGAGACGTAGTAGGGTGTCTGGAGGGTGAGACAGAGTAGGGTGTCTGGCAGTTGAGTTATAGTAGGATGTCTGGAGGGTGAGACACAGGGTGTCTGGAGGGTGAGACAGAGTAGGGTGTCTGGAGGGTGAGACATAGTAGGGTGTCTGGAGGGTGAGACATAGTAGGGTGTCTAGAGGGTGAGACATAGTAGGGTGTCTGGAGGGTGAGACGTAGTAGGGTGTCTGGAGGGTGAGACGTAGTAGGGTGTCTGGAGGGTGAGACGTAGTAGGGTGTCTGGAGGGTGAGACATAGTAGGGTTTCTGGAGGGTGAGACATAGTATGGTGTCTGGAGGGTGAGACACAGGATGTCTGGGGGGTGAGACATAGTAGCGTGTCTGGAGAGTGAGACATAGTAGGGTGTCTGGAGGGTGAGACAGAGTAGCGTGTCTGGAGAGTGAGACATAGTAGGGGGTCTGGAGAGTGAGACATAGTAGGGTGTCTGGAGAGTGAGACATAGTAGGGTGTCTGGAGAGTGAGACATAGTAGGGTGTCTGGAGAGTTAGACATAGTAGCGTGTCTGGAGAGTGAGACATAGTAGGGTGTCTCGAGGGTGAGACATAGTAGGGTGCTAGAGAGTGAGACATAGTAGGGTGTCTGGAGAGTGAGACAGAGTAGCGTGTCTGGAGAGTGAGACATAGTAGGGTGTCTGTTGGGTGAGACACAGGGTGTCTGGAGGGTGAGACAGAGTAGGGTGTCTGGAGAGTGAGATATAGTAGGGTGTCTGGGGGGTGAGACGTAGTAGGGTGTCTAGAGGGTGAGACATAGTAGGGTGTCTGTAGGGTGAGACACAGGGTGTCTGGACGGTGAGACAGAGTAGGGTGTCTGCAGAGTGAGACATAGTAGGGTGTCTGGAGAGTGAGACATAGTAGGGTGTCTGGAGGGTGAGACATAGTAGGGTGTCTGGAGGTTGAGTTATAGTAGGGTGTCTGGAGGGTGAGACATAGTAGGGTGTCTGGAGGGTGAGACATAGTAGGGTGTCTGGAGGGTGAGACATAGTAAGGTGTCTGGAGGCTGAGTTATAGTAGGGTGTCTGGAGGGTGAGACATAGTAGGGTGTCTGGAGAGTGAGACATAGTAGCGTGTCTGGAGAGTGAGACATAGTAGGGTGTCTCGAGGGTGAGACATAGTAGGGTGCTGGAGAGTGAGACATAGTAGGGTGTCTGGAGAGTGAGACAGAGTAGCGTGTCTGGAGAGTGAGACATAGTAGGGTATCTGTTGGGTGAGACACAGGGTGTCTGGAGGGTGAGACAGAGTAGGGTGTCTGGAGAGTGAGATATAGTAGGGTGTCTGGTGGGTGAGACGTAGTAGGGTGTCTGGAGGGTGAGACATAGTAGGGTGTCTGGAGGTTGAGTTATAGTAGGGTGTCTGGAGGGTGAGACATAATAGGGTGTCTGGAGGGTGAGACAGAGTAGGGTGTCTGGAGGTTGAGTTATAGTAGGGTGTCTGGAGGGTGAGACAGAGTAGTGTGTCTGTAGGATGAGACAGAGTAGGGTGTCTGGAGAGTGAGACATAGTAGGGTGTCTGGGGGGTGAGACATAGTAGGGTGTCTGGAGGGTGAGACATAGTAGGGTGTCTGGAGTGTGAGACACAGGGTGTCTGGACGGTGAGACAGAGTAGGATGTCTGGAGGGTGAGACAGAGTAGGGTGTCTGGAGGGTGAGACAGAGTAGGGTGTCTGGAGGGTGAGACATAGTAGGGTGTCTGGAGTGTGAGACGTAGTAGGGTGTCTGGAGGGTGAGACGTAGTAAGGTGTCTGGAGGGTGAGACGTAGTAGGGTGTCTGGAGAGTGAGACATAGTAGGGTGTCTAGAGGGTGAGACATAGTAGGGTGTCTCGAGAGTGAGACATAGTAGGGTGTCTGGAGTGTGAGACGTAGTAGGGTGTTTGGAGGGTGATACGTAGTAGGGTGTCTGGAGGGTGAGACGTAGTAGGGTGTCTGGAGGGTGAGACAGAGTAGGGTGTCTGGAAGTTGAGTTATAGTAGGGTGTCTGGAGGGTGAGACACAGGGTGTTTGGAGGGGGAGACAGAGTAGGGTGTCTGGAGGGTGAGACATATTAGGGTGTCTGGAGGGTGAGACATAGTAGGGTGTCTAGAGGGTGAGACATAGTAGGGTGTCTGGAGGGTGAGACGTAGTAGGGTGTCTGGAGGGTGAGACGTAGTAGGGTGTCTGGAGGGTCAGACAGAGTAGGGTGTCTGGAGGGTGAGACATAGTAGGGTTTCTGGAGGGTGAGACATAGTATGGTGTCTGGAGGGTGAGACACAGGGTGTCTGGGGGGTGAGACATAGTAGCGTGTCTGGAGAGTGAGACATAATAGGGTGTCTGGAGGGTGAGACAGAGTAGCGTGTATGGAGAGTGAGACATAGTAGGGTGTCTGGAGAGTGAGACATAGTAGGGTGTCTGGAGAGTGAGACATAGTAGGGTGTCTGGAGGGTGAGACATAGTAGGGTGTCTGGAGAGTGAGACATAGTAGGGTGTCTGGAGAGTGAGACATAGTAGGGTGTCTGGAGGGTGAGACGTAGTAGGGTGTTTGGAGGGTGATACGTAGTAGGGTGTCTGGAGGGTGAGACATAGTAGGGTGTCTGGAGGGTGAGACAGAGTAGGGTGTCTGGAAGTTGAGTTATAGTAGGGTGTCTGGAGGGTTAGACACAGGGTGTCTGGAGGGTGAGACAGAGTAGGGTGTCTGGAGGGTGAGACATAGTAGGGTGTTGGAGGGTGAGACATAGTAGGGTGTCTAGAGGGTGAGACATAGTAGGGTGTCTGGAGAGTGAGACATAGTAGGGTGTCTGGAGAGTGAGACATAGTAGGGTGTCTGGAGAGTGAGACATAGTAGGGTGTCTGGAGGGTGAGACATAGTAGGGTGTCTGGAGAGTGAGACATAGTAGGGTGTCTGGAGAGTGAGACAGAGTAGCGTGTCTGGAGAGTGATACATAGTAGGGTGTCTGGAGGGTGAGACATAGTAGGGTGTCTGGAGAGTGAGACATAGTAGGGTGTCTGGAGAGTGAGACATAGTAGGTTGTCTGGAGAGTGAGACATAGTAGCGTGTCTGGAGAGTGAGACGTAGTAGGGTGTCTCGAGGGTGAGACACAGGGCGTCTGGAGGGTGAGACATAGTAGGGTGCTGGAGAGTGAGACATAGTAGGGTGTCTGGAGAGTGAGACATAGTAGGGTGTCTGTTGGGTGAGACACAGGGTGTCTGGAGGGTGAGACAGAGTAGGGTGTCTGGAGGTTGAGACACAGGGTGTCTGGACGGTGAGACAGAGTAGGGTGTCTGGAGAGTGAGACATAGTAGGGTGTCTGGAGAGTGAGACATAGTAGGGTGTCTGCAGGGTGAGACATAGTAGGGTGTCTGGGGGGTGAGACGTAGTAGGGTGTCTGGAGGGTGAGACATAGTAGGGTGTCTGGAGGTTGAGACACAGGGTGTCTGGACGGTGAGACAGAGTAGGGTGTCTGGAGAGTGAGACATAGTAGGGTGTCTGGAGAGTGAGACATAGTAGGGTGTCTGGAGGGTGAGACATAGTAGGGTGTCTGGAGGTTGAGTTATAGTAGGGTGTCTGGAGGGTGAGACATAGTAGGAAGTCTGGAGGGTGAGACATAGTAGAGTGTCTGGAGGGTGGGACAGAATAGGGTGTCTGGAGGTTGAGTTATAGTAGGGTGTCTGGAGGGTGAGACATAGTAGGGTGTCTGGAGAGTAAGACATAGTAGCGTGTCTGGAGGGTGAGACATAGTAGGGTGTCTGGAGGTTGAGTTATAGTAGGGTTTCTGGAGGGTGAGACATAGTAGGGTGTCTGGAGGTTGAGTTATAGTAGGGTGTCTGGAGGGTGAGACAGAGTAGGGTGTCTGGAGGGTGAGACGTAGTAGGGTGTCGGAGGGTGAGACAGAGTAGGGTGTCTGGCAGTTGAGTTATAGTAGAGTGTCTGGAGGGTGAGACACAGCGTGTCTGGAGGGTGAGACAGAGTATGGTGTCTGGAGGGTGAGACATAGTAGGGTGTCGGAGGGTGAGACAGAGTAGGGTGTCTGGCAGTTGAGTTATAGTAGAGTGTCTGGAGGGTGAGACACAGCGTGTCTGGAGGGTGAGACAGAGTATGGTGTCTGGAGGGTGAGACGTAGTAGGGTGTCGGAGGGTGAGACAGAGTAGGGTGTCTGGCAGTTGAGTTATAGTAGAGTGTCTGGAGGGTGAGACACAGCGTGTCTGGAGGGTGAGACAGAGTATGGTGTCTGGAGGGTGAGACGTAGTAGGGTGTCGGAGGGTGAGACAGAGTAGGGTGTCTGGCAGTTGAGTTATAGTAGAGTGTCTGGAGGGTGAGACACAGCGTGTCTGGAGGGTGAGACAGAGTAGGGTGTCTGGAGGGTGAGACATAGTAGGGTGTCTAGAGGGTGAGACATAGTAGGGTGTCTGGAGGGTGAGACGTAGTAGGGTGTCTGGAGGGTGAGACGTAGTAGGGTGTCTGGAGGGTGAGACAGAGTAGGGTGTCTGGAGGGTGTGACATAGTAGGGTTTCTGGAGGGTGAGACATAGTATGGTGTCTGGAGAGTGAGACACAGGATGTCTGGGGGGTGAGACATAGTAGCGTGTCTGGAGAGTGAGACATAGTAGGGTGTCTGGAGGGTGAGACAGAGTAGCGTGTCTGGAGAGTGATACATAGTAGGGTGTCTGGAGAGTGAGACATAGTAGGGTGTCTGGAGAGTGAGACATAGTAGGGTGTCTGGAGAGTGAGACATAGTAGGGTGTCTGGAGAGTGAGACATAGTAGCGTGTCTGGAGAGTGAGACATAGTAGGGTGTCTCGAGGGTGAGACATAGTAGGGTGCTGGAGAGGGAGACATAGTAGGGTGTCTGGAGAGTGAGACAGAGTAGCGTGTCTGGAGAGTGAGACATAGTAGGGTGTCTGTTGGGTGAGACACAGGGTGTCTGGAGGGTGAGACAGAGTAGGGTGTCTGGAGAGTGAGATATAGTAGGGTGTCTGGGGGGTGAGACGTAGTAGGCTGTCTGGAGGGTGAGACATAGTAGGGTGTCTGGAGGGTGAGACACAGGGTGTCTGGACGGTGAGACAGAGTAGGGTGTCTGCAGAGTGAGACATAGTAGGGTGTCTGGAGAGTGAGACATAGTAGGGTGTCTGGAGGGTGAGACATAGTAGGGTGTCTGGAGGTTGAGTTATAGTAGGGTGTCTGGAGGGTGAGACATAGTAGGGTGTCTGGAGGGTGAGACATAGTAGGGTGTCTGGAAGGTGAGTCATAGTAGGGTGTCTGAAGGCTGAGTTATAGTAGGGTGTCTGGAGGGTGAGACATAGTAGGGTGTCTGGAGAGTGAGACATAGTAGCTTGTCTGGAGGGTGAGACATAGTAGGGTGTCTGGAGAGTGAGACATAGTAGGGTGTCTGGAGAGTGAGACATAGTAGGGTGTCTGGAGGGTGAGACAGTGTAGGGTGTCTGGAGGTTGAGTTATAGTAGGGTGTCTGGAGGGTGAGACATAGTAGGGTGTCTGGAGGTTGAGTTATAGTAGGGTGTCTGCAGGGTGAGACATAGTAGGGTGTCTGGAGGTTGAGTTATAGTAGGGTGTCTGGAGGGTGAGACATAATAGGGTGTCTGGAGGGTGAGACAGAGTAGGGTGTCTGGAGATTGA
The DNA here is from genome assembly GCA_964016885.1 of Eledone cirrhosa. Classification (NCBI taxonomy): domain Eukaryota; kingdom Metazoa; phylum Mollusca; class Cephalopoda; order Octopoda; family Eledonidae; genus Eledone; species Eledone cirrhosa. The sequence goes on from OZ024745.1 coordinate 6,611,125, forward strand.
GTTATAGTAGGGTGTCTGGAGGGTGAGACAGAGTAGTGTGTCTGTAGGATGAGACAGAGTAGGGTGTCTGGAGAGTGAGACATAGTAGGGTGTCTGGGGGGTGAGACGTAGTAGGGTGTCTGGAGGGTGAGACATAGTAGGGTGTCTGGAGGGTGAGACACAGGGTGTCTGGACGGTGAGACAGAGTAGGATGTCTGGAGGGTGAGACAGAGTAGGTTGTCTGGAGGGTGAGACAGAGTAGGGTGTCTGGAGGGTGAGACATAGTAGGGTGTCTGGAGGGTGAGACGTAGTAGGGTGTCTGGAGGGTGAGACGTAGTAGGGTGTCTGGAGGGTGAGACGTAGTAGGGTGTCTGGAGAGTGAGACATAGTAGGGTGTCTAGAGGGTGAGACATAGTAGGGTGTCTCGAGAGTGAGACATAGTAGGGTGTCTGGAGGGTGAGACGTAGTAGGGTGTTTGGAGGGTGATACGTAGTAGGGTGTCTGGAGAGTGAGACATAGTAGGGTGTCTGGAGGGTGAGACATAGTAGGGTGTCTGGAGAGTGAGACATAGTAAGGTGTCTGGAGGGTGAGACATAGTAGGGTGTCTGGGGAGTGAGACATAGTAGGGTGTCTGGAGGGTGAGACATAGTAGGGTGTCTGGAGGGTGAGACAGAGTAGCGTGTCTGGAGAGTGAGACATAGTAGGGTGTCTGGAGAGTGAGACATAGTAGGGTGTCTGGAGAGTGAGACATAGTAAGGTGTCTGGAGGGTGAGACATAGTAGGGTGTCTGGAGAGTGAGACATAGTAGGGTGTCTGGAGAGTGAGACATATTAGGGTGTCTGGAGGGTGAGACGTAGTAGGGTGTCTGGAGGGTGAGACATAGTAGGGTGTTTGGAGGGTGATACGTAGTAGGGTGTCTGGAGGGTGAGACGTAGTAGGGTGTCTGGAGGGTGAGACAGAGTAGGGTGTCTGGAAGTTGAGTTATGGTAGGGTGTCTGGAGGGTGAGACACAGGGTGTCTGGAGGGTGAGACAGAGTAGGGTGTCTGGAGGGTGAGACATAGTAGGGTGTCTGGAGGGTGAGACATAGTAGGGGGTCTAGAGGGTGAGACATAGTAGGGTGTCTGGAGGGTGAGACGTAGTAGGGTGTCTGGAGGGTGAGACGTAGTAGGGTGTCTGGAGGGTCAGACAGAGTAGGGTGTCTGGAAGGTGAGACATAGTAGGGTTTCTGGAGGGTGAGACATAGTATGGTGTCTGGAGGGTGAGACACAGGGTGTCTGGGGGGTGAGACATAGTAGCGTGTCTGGAGGGTGAGCCATAGTAGGGTGTCTGGAGAGTGAGACATAGTAGGGTGTCTGGAGAGTGAGACAGAGTAGCGTGTCTGGAGAGTGAGACATAGTAGGGTGTCTGGAGAGTGAGACATAGTAGCGTGTCTGGAGAGTGAGACATAGTAGGGTGTCTCGAGGGTGAGACACAGGGTGTCTGGAGGGTGAGACATAGTAGGGTGTCTGGAGAGTGAGACATAGTAGGGTGTCTGTTGGGCGAGACACAGGGTGTCTGGAGGGTGAGACAGAGTAGGGTGTCTGGAGGTTGAGACACAGGGTGTCTGGACGGTGAGACAGAGTAGGGTGTCTGGAGAGTGAGAATTAGTAGGGTGTCTGGAGAGTGAGACATAGTAGGGTGTCTGGAGAGTGAGACATAGTAGGGTGTCTGGGGGGGGGTGAGACGTAGTAGGGTGTCTGGAGGGTGAGACATAGTAGGGTGTCTGGAGATTGAGACACAGAGTGTCTGGACGGTGAGACAGAGTAGGGTGTCTGGAGAGTGAGACATAGTAGGGTGTCTGGAGAGTGAGACATAGTAGGGTGTCTCAAGGGTGAGACATAGTAGGGTGTCTGGAGGTTGAGTTATAGTAGGGTGTCTGGAGGGTGAGACATAGTAGGAAGTCTGGAGGGTGAGACATAGTAGGGTGTCTGGAGGGTGGGACAGAAGAGGGTGTCTGGAGGTTGAGTTATAGTAGGGTGTCTGGAGGGTGAGACATAGTAGGGTGTCTGGAGAGTAAGACATAGTAGCGTGTCTGGATGGTGAGACATAGTAGGGTGTCTGGAGGTTGAGTTATAGTAGGGTGTCTGGAGGGTGGGACATAGTAGGGTGTCTGGAGGTTGAGTTATAGTAGGGTGTCTGGAGGGTGAGACAGAGTAGGGTGTCTGGAGGGTGAGACAGAGTAGGGTGTCTGGAGGGTGAGACATAGTAGGGTGTCTGGAGGGTGAGACATAGTAGGTTGTCTGGAGGTTGAGTTATAGTAGGGTGTCTGGAGGGTGAGACATAGTAGGGTGTCTGGAGGGTGAGACAGAGTAGGGTGTCTGGAGGGTGGGACAGAATAGGTGTCTGGAGGTTGAGTTATAGTAGGGTGTCTGGAGGGTGAGACATAGTAGGGTGTCTGGAGAGTAAGACATAGTAGCGTGTCTGGAGGGTGAGACATAGTAGGGTGTCTGGAGGTTGAGTTATAGTAGGGTGTCTGGAGGTTGAGACAGAGTAGGGTGTCTGGAGGATGAGACAGAGTAGGGTGTCTGGAGAGTGAGACATAGTAGGGTGTCTGGGGGGTGAGAGGTAGTAGGGTGTCTGGAGGGTGAGACATAGTAGGGTGTCTGGAGGGTGGGACACAGGGTGTCTGGACGGTGAGACAGAGTAGGATGTCTGGAGGGTGAGACAGAGTAGGGTGTCTGGAGGGTGAGACAGAGTAGGGTGTCTGGAGGGTGAGACATAGTAGGGTGTCTGGAGGGTGAGTCAGAGTAGCGTGTCTGGAGAGTGAGACATATTAGGGTGTCTGGAGAGTGAGACATAGTAGGGTGTCTGGAGAGTGAGATATAGTAGAGTGTCTGGAGAGTGAGACATATTAGGGTGTCTGGAGAGTGAGACATAGTAGGGTGTCTGGAGAGTGAGATATAGTAGAGTGTCTGGAGAGTGAGACATAGTAGGGTGTCTGGGGGGAGAGACGTAGTAGGGTATCTGGAGAGTGAAACATAGTAGGGTGTCTGGAGAGTGAGGCATAGTAGGGTCTCCGAAGGGTGAGACGTAGTAGGGTGTATGGAGGGTTAGACGTAGTAGTGTGTCTGGAGGGTGAGACGTAGTAGGGTGTCTGGAGGTTGAGTTATAGTAGGGTGTCTGGAGGGTGAGACAGTAGGGTGTCTGGAGGTTGAGTTATAGTTGGGTGTCTGGAGGGTGAGACATAATAGAGTGTCTGGAGGGTGAGACAGAGTAGGGTGTCTGGAGGTTGAGTTATAGTAGGGTGTCTGGAGAGTGAGACCGAGTAGGGTGTCTGGAGAGTGAGACGTAGTAGGGTGTCTGGAGGGTGAGACGTAGTAGGGTGTCTGGAGGGTGAGACATAGTAGGGTGTCTGGAGGGTGAGACACAGGGTGTCTGGACGGTGAGACAGAGTAGGATGTCTGGAGGGTGAGACAGAGTAGGGTGTCTGGAGGGTGAGACAGAGTAGGGTGTCTGGAGGGTGAGACATAGTAGGGTGTCTGGAGGGTGAGACAGAGTAGCGTGTCTGGAGAGTGAGACATATTAGGGTGTCTGGAGAGTGAGACATAGTAGGGTGTCTGGAGAGTGAGATATAGTAGAGTGTCTGGAGAGTGAGACATAGTAGGGTGTCTGGGGGATTAGACGTAGTAGAGTGTCTGGAGAGTGAGAAATAGTAGGGTGTCTGGGGGATTAGACGTAGTAGGGTATCTGGAGAGTGAAACATAGTAGGGTGTCTGGAGAGTGAGACATAGTAGGGTGTCTGGAGGGTGAGACGTAGTAGGGTGTACGGAGGGTGAGACGTAGTAGGGTGTCTGGAGGGTGAGACGTAGTAGGGTGTCTGGAGGGTGAGACGTAGTAGGGTGTCTGGAGAGTGAGACATAGTAGGGTGTCTAGAGGGTGAGACATAGTAGGGTGTCTCGAGAGTGAGACATAGTAGGGTGTCTGGAGGGTGAGACGTAGTAGGGTGTTTGGAGGGTGAGACGTAGTAGGGTGTCTGGAGGGTGAGACGTAGTAGGGAGTCTGGAAGGTGAGACAGAGTAGGGTGTCTGGAAGTTGAGTTATAGTAGGGTGTCTGGAGGGTGAGACACAGGGTGTCTGGAGGGTGAGACAGAGTAGGGTGTCTGGGGGGTGAGACATAGCAGGGTGTCTGCAGGGTGAGACATAGTAGGGTGTCTAGAGTGTTTGACATAGTAGGGTGTCTGGAGGGTGAGACGTAGTAGGATGTCTGGAGGGTGAGACGTAGTAGGGTGTCTGGAGGGTGAGACATAGTAGGGTTTCTGGAGGGTGAGACATAGTATGGTGTCTGGAGGGTGAGACACAGGGTGTCTGGGGGTGAGACATAGTAGCGTGTCTGGAGAGTGAGACATAGTAGGGTGTCTGGAGGGTGAGACAGAGTAGCGTGTCTGGAGAGTGAGACATAGTAGGGTGTCTGGTGAGTGAGACATAGTAGGGTGTCTGGAGAGTGAGACATAGTAGGGTGTCTGGAGGGTGAGACATTGTAGGGTGTCTGGAGAGTGAGACAGAGTAGGGTGTCTCGAGAGTGAGACAGAGTAGCGTGTCTGGAGAGTGAGACATAGTAGGGTGTCTGGAGGGTGAGACATAGTAGGGTGTCTGGAGGGTGAGACATAGTAGGGTGTCTGGAGAGTGAGACATAGTAGGGTGTCTGGAGAGTGAGACATAGTAGGGTGTCTGTTGGGTGAGACACAGGGTGTCTTGAGCGTGAGACAGAGTAGGGTGCCTGGAGGGTGAGACATAGTAGGGTGTCTGGAGAGTGAGACATAGTAGGGTGTCTGGAGAGTGAGACATAGTAGGGTGTTTGTTGGGTGAGACACAGGGTGTCTTGAGGGTGAGACAGAGTAGGGTGTCTGGAGAGTGAGATATAGTAGGGTGTCTGCGGGGTGAGACGTAGTAGGGTGTCTGGAGGGTGAGACATAGTAGGGTGTCTGGAGGGTGAGACACAGGGTGTCTGGAGGGTGAGACACAGGGTGTCTGGACGGTGAGACAGAGTAGGGTGTCTGGAGAGTGAGACATAGTAGGGTGTCTGGAGAGTGAGACATAGTAGGGTGTCTGGAGGGTGAGACATAGTAGGGTGTCTGGAGGTTGAGTTATAGTAGGGTGTCTGGAGGGTGAGACAGAGTAGGGTGTCTGGAGGATGAGACAGAGTAGGGTGTCTGGAGAGTGAGACATAGTAGGGTGTCTGGGTGGTGAGACGTAGTAGGGTGTCTGGAGGGTGAGACATAGTAGGGTGTCTGGAGGGTGAGACACACGGTGTCTGGACGGTGAGAGAGAGTAGGATGTCTGGAGGGTGAGACAGAGTAGGGTATCTGGAGGGTGAGACAGATTAGGGTGTCTGGAGGGTGAGACATAGTAGGGTGTCTGGAGGGTGAGACAGAGTAGCGTGTCTGGAGAGTGAGACATATTAGGGTGTCTGGAGAGTGAGACATAGTAGAGTGTCTGGAGAGTGAGATATAGTAGAGTGTCTGGAGTGTGAGACATAGTAGGATGTCTGGGGGGTGAGACGTAGTAGGGTATCTGGAGAGTGAAACATAGTAGGGTGTCTGGAGAGTGAGACATAGTAGGGTGTCTGGAGGGTGAGACGTAGTAGGGTGTATGGAGGGTGAGACGTAGTAGGGTGTCTGGAGGGTGAGACGTAGTAGGGTGTCTGGAGGGTGAGACGTAGTAGGGTGTCTGGAGAGTGAGACATAGTAGGGTGTCTAGAGGGTGAGACATAGTAGGGTGTCTCGAGAGTGAGACATAGTAGATGTCTGGAGGGTGAGACGTAGTAGGGTGTCTGGAGGTTGAGGCAGAGTAGGGTGTCTGACAGTTGAGTTATAGTAGGGTGTCTGGAGGGTGAGACACAGGGTGTCTGGAGGGTGAGACAGAGTAGGGTGTCTGGAGGGTGAGACATAGTAGGGTGTCTGGAGGGTGAGACATAGTAGGGTGTCTAGAGGGTGAGACATAGTAGGGTGTTTGGAGGGTGAGACGTAGAAGGGTGTCTGGAGGGTGAGACTTAGTAGGGTGTCTGGAGGGTGAGACAGAGTAGGGTGTCTGGATGGTGAGACATAGTAGGGTTTCTGGAGGGTGAGACATAGTATGGTGTCTGGAGGGTGAGACACAGGATGTCTGGGGGGTGAGACATAGTAGCGTGTCTGGAGAGTGAGACATAGTAGGGTGTCTGGAGGGTGAGACAGAGTAGCGTGTCTGGAGAGTGAGACATAGTAGGGTGTCTGGAGAGTGAGACATTGTAGGGTGTCTGGAGAGTGAGACATAGTAGGGTGTCTGGAGAGTGAGACATAGTAGGGTGTCTGGAGAGTGAGACATAGTAGCGTGTCTGGAGAGTGAGACATAGTAGGGTGTCTCGAGGGTGAGACATAGTAGGGTGCTGGAGAGTGAGACATAGTAGGGTGTCTGGAGAGTGGGACAGAGTAGCGTGTCTGGAGAGTGAGACATAGTAGGGTGTCTGTTGGGTGAGACACAGGGTGTCTGGAGGGTGAGACAGAGTAGGGTGTCTGGAGAGTGAGATATAGTAGGGTGTCTGGGGGGTGAGACGTAGTAGGGTGTCTGGAGGGTGAGACATAGTAGTGTGTCTGGAGGGTGAGACACAGGGTGTCTGGACGGTGAGACAGAGTAGGGTGTCTGCAGAGTGAGACATAGTAGGGTGTCTGGAGAGTGAGACATAGTAGGGTGTCTGGAGGGTGAGACATAGTAGGGTGTCTGGAGGTTGAGTTATAGTAGGGTGTCTGGAGGGTGAGACATAGTAGGGTGTCTGGAGGGTGAGACATAGTAGGGTGTCTGGAGGGTGAGACATAGTAGGGTGTCTGGAGGCTGAGTTATAGTAGGGTGTCTGAAGGGTGAGACATAGTAGGGTGTCTGGAGAGTGAGACATAGTAGGGTGTCTGGAGAGTGAGACATAGTAGGGTGTCTGGAGGGTGAGACAGTGTAGGGTGTGTGGAGGTTGAGTTATAGTAGGGTGTCTGGAGGGTGAGACATAGTAGGGTGTCTGGAGAGTGAGACATAGTAGCGTGTCTGGAGGGTGAGACATAGTAGGGTGTCTGGAGGTTGAGTTATAGTAGGGTGTCTGGAGGGTGAGACATAGTAGGGTGTCTGGAGGTTGAGTTATAGTAGGGTGTCTGGAGGGTGAGACATAATAGGGTGTCTGGAGGGTGAGACAGAGTAGGGTGTCTGGAGGTTGAGTTATAGTAGGGTGTCTGGAGGGTGAGACAGAGTAGGGTGTCTGTAGGATGAGACAGAGTAGGGTGTCTGGAGAGTGAGACATAGTAGGGTGTCTGGGGGGTGATACGTAGTAGGGTGTCTGGAGGGTGAGACATAGTAGGGTGTCTGGAGGGTGAGACACAGGGTGTCTGGACGGTGAGACAGAGTAGGATGTCTGGAGGGTGAGACAGAGTAGGGTGTCTGGAGGGTGAGACAGAGTAGGGTGTCTGGAGGGTGAGACATAGTAGGGTGATTGGAGGGTGAGACGTAGTAGGGTGTCTGGAGGGTGAGACGTAGTAGGGTGTCTGGAGGGTGAGACGTAGTAGTGTGTCTGGAGAGTGAGACATAGTAGGGTGTCTAGAGGGTGAGTCATAGTAGGGTGTCTCGAGAGTGAGACATAGTAGGGTGTCTGGAGGGTGAGACGTAGTAGGGTGTCTGGAGGGTGAGACGTAGTAGGGTGTCTGGAGGGTGAGACGTAGTAGGGTGTCTGGAGAGTGAGACATAGTAGGGTTTCTAGAGGGTGAGACATAGTAGGGTGTCTCGAGAGTGAGACATAGTAGGGTGTCTGGAGGGTGAGACGTAGTAGGGTGTCTGGAGGGTGAGACAGAGTAGGGTGTCTGGAAGTTGAGTTATAGTAGGGTGTCTGGAGGGTGAGACACAGGGTGTCTGGAGGGTGAGACAGAGTAGGGTGTCTGGAGGGTGAGACATAGTAGGGTGTCTGGAGGGTGAGACATAGTAGGGTGTCTAGAGGGTGAGACATAGTAGGGTGTCTGGAGGGTGAGACGTAGTAGGGTGTCTGGAGGGTGAGACGTAGTAGGGTGTCTGGAGGGTCAGACAGAGTAGGGTGTCTGGAGGGTGAGACATAGTAGGGTTTCTGGAGGGTGAGACATAGTATGGTGTCTGGAGGGTGAGACACAGGGTGTCTGGGGGTGAGACATAGTAGCGTGTCTGGAGAGTGAGACATAGTAGGGTGTCTGGAGGGTGAGACAGAGTAGCGTGTCTGGAGAGTGAGACATAGTAGGGTGTCTGGAGAGTGAGACATAGTAGGGTGTCTGGAGAGTGAGACATAGTAGGGTGTCTGGAGGGTGAGACATAGTAGGGTGTCTGGAGAGTGAGACATAGTAGGGTGTCTGGATAGTGAGACATAGTAGGGTGTCTGGTGGGTGAGACGTAGTAGGGTGTTTGGAGGGTGATACGTAGTAGGGTGTCTGGAGGGTGAGACGTAGTAGGGTGTCTGGAGGGTGAGACATAGTAGGGTGTCTGGAGAGTGAGACATAGTAGGGTGTCTGGAGAGTGAGACATAGTAGCGTGTCTGGAGAGTGAGACATAGTAGGGTGTCTCGAGGGTGAGACACAGGGTGTCTGGAGGGTGAGACATAGTAGGGTGCTGGAGAGTGAGACATAGTAGGGTGTCTGGAGAGTGAGACATAGTAGGCTGTCTGTTGGGTGAGACACAGGGTGTCTGGAGGGTGAGACAGAGTAGTGTGTCTGGAGAGTGAGATATAGTAGGGTGTCTGGGGGGTGAGACGTAGTAGGGTGTCTGGAGGGTGAGACATAGTAGGGTGTCTGGAGGTTGAGACACAGGGTGTCTGGACGGTGAGACAGAGTAGGGTGTCTGGAGAGTGAGACATAGTAGGGTGTCTGGAGAGTGAGACATAGTAGGGTGTCTGGAGGGAGAGACATAGTAGGGTGTCTGGAGGTTGAGTTATAGTAGGGTGTCTGGAGGGTGAGACATAGTAGGAAGTCTGGAGGGTGAGACATAGTAGGGTGTCTGGAGGGTGGGACAGAATAGGGTGTCTGGAGGTTGAGTTATCGTAGGGTGTCTGGAGGGTGAGACATAGTAGGGTGTCTGGAGAGTAAGACATAGTAGCGTGTCTGGAGGGTGAGACATAGTAGGGTGTCTGGATGTTGAGTTATAGTAGGGTGTCTGGAGGGTGAGACATAGTAGGGTGTCTGGAGGTTGAGTTATAGTAGGGTGTCTGGAGGGTGAGACAGAGTAGGGTGTCTGGAGGGTGAGACAGAGTAGGGTGTCTGGCGGGTGAGACATAGTAGGGTGTCTGGAGGATGAGACAGAGTAGGGTGTCTGGAGAGTGAGACATAGTAGGGTGTCTGGGTGGTGAGACGTAGTAGGGTGTCTGGAGGGTGAGACATAGTAGGGTGTCTGGAGGGTGAGACACACGGTGTCTGGACGGTGAGAGAGAGTAGGATGTCTGGAGGGTGAGACAGAGTAGGGTATCTGGAGGGTGAGACAGATTAGGGTGTCTGGAGGGTGAGACATAGTAGGGTGTCTGGAGGGTGAGACAGAGTAGCGTGTCTGGAGAGTGAGACATATTAGGGTGTCTGGAGAGTGAGACATAGTAGAGTGTCTGGAGAGTGAGATATAGTAGAGTGTCTGGAGTGTGAGACATAGTAGGGTGTCTGGGGGGTGAGACGTAGTAGGGTATCTGGAGAGTGAAACATAGTAGGGTGTCTGGAGAGTGAGACATAGTAGGGTGTCTGGAGGGTGAGACGTAGTAGGGTGTATGGAGGGTGAGACGTAGTAGGGTGTCTGGAGGGTGAGACGTAGTAGGGTGTCTGGAGGGTGAGACGTAGTAGGGTGTCTGGAGAGTGAGACATAGTAGGGTGTCTAGAGGGTGAGACATAGTAGGGTGTCTCGAGAGTGAGACATAGTAGATGTCTGGAGGGTGAGACGTAGTAGGGTGTCTGGAGGTTGAGGCAGAGTAGGGTGTCTGACAGTTGAGTTATAGTAGGGTGTCTGGAGGGTGAGACACAGGGTGTCTGGAGGGTGAGACAGAGTAGGGTGTCTGGAGGGTGAGACATAGTAGGGTGTCTGGAGGGTGAGACATAGTAGGGTGTCTAGAGGGTGAGACATAGTAGGGTGTTTGGAGGGTGAGACGTAGAAGGGTGTCTGGAGGGTGAGACTTAGTAGGGTGTCTGGAGGGTGAGACAGAGTAGGGTGTCTGGATGGTGAGACATAGTAGGGTTTCTGGAGGGTGAGACATAGTATGGTGTCTGGAGGGTGAGACACAGGATGTCTGGGGGGTGAGACATAGTAGCGTGTCTGGAGAGTGAGACATAGTAGGGTGTCTGGAGGGTGAGACAGAGTAGCGTGTCTGGAGAGTGAGACATAGTAGGGTGTCTGGAGAGTGAGACATAGTAGGGTGTCTGGAGAGTGAGACATAGTAGGGTGTCTGGAGAGTGAGACATAGTAGCGTGTCTGGAGAGTGAGACATAGTAGGGTGTCTCGAGGGTGAGACATAGTAGGGTGCTGGAGAGTGAGACATAGTAGGGTGTCTGGAGAGTGGGACAGAGTAGCGTGTCTGGAGAGTGAGACATAGTAGGGTGTCTGTTGGGTGAGACACAGGGTGTCTGGAGGGTGAGACAGAGTAGGGTGTCTGGAGAGTGAGATATAGTAGGGTGTCTGGGGGGTGAGACGTAGTAGGGTGTCTGGAGGGTGAGACATAGTAGGGTGTCTGGAGGGTGAGACACAGGGTGTCTGGACGGTGAGACAGAGTAGGGTGTCTGCAGAGTGAGACATAGTAGGGTGTCTGGAGAGTGAGACATAGTAGGGTGTCTGGAGGGTGAGACATAGTAGGGTGTCTGGAGGTTGAGTTATAGTAGGGTGTCTGGAGGGTGAGACATAGTAGGGTGTCTGGAGGGTGAGACATAGTAGGGTGTCTGGAGGGTGAGACATAGTAGGGTGTCTGGAGGCTGAGTTATAGTAGGGTGTCTGAAGGGTGAGACATAGTAGGGTGTCTGGAGAGTGAGACATAGTAGGGTGTCTGGAGAGTGAGACATAGTAGGGTGTCTGGAGGGTGAGACAGTGTAGGGTGTGTGGAGGTTGAGTTATAGTAGGGTGTCTGGAGGGTGAGACATAGTAGGGTGTCTGGAGAGTGAGACATAGTAGCGTGTCTGGAGGGTGAGACATAGTAGGGTGTCTGGAGGTTGAGTTATAGTAGGGTGTCTGGAGGGTGAGACATAATAGGGTGTCTGGAGGGTGAGACAGAGTAGGGTGTCTGGAGGTTGAGTTATAGTAGGGTGTCTGGATGTTGAGTTATAGTAGGGTGTCTGGAGGGTGAGACATAGTAGGGTGTCTGGAGGTTGAGTTATAGTAGGGTGTCTGGAGGGTGAGACAGAGTAGGGTGTCTGGAGGGTGAGACAGAGTAGGGTGTCTGGCGGGTGAGACATAGTAGGGTGTCTGGAGGATGAGACAGAGTAGGGTGTCTGGAGAGTGAGACATAGTAGGGTGTCTGGGTGGTGAGACGTAGTAGGGTGTCTGGAGGGTGAGACATAGTAGGGTGTCTGGAGGGTGAGACACACGGTGTCTGGACGGTGAGAGAGAGTAGGATGTCTGGAGGGTGAGACAGAGTAGGGTATCTGGAGGGTGAGACAGATTAGGGTGTCTGGAGGGTGAGACATAGTAGGGTGTCTGGAGGGTGAGACAGAGTAGCGTGTCTGGAGAGTGAGACATATTAGGGTGTCTGGAGAGTGAGACATAGTAGAGTGTCTGGAGAGTGAGATATAGTAGAGTGTCTGGAGTGTGAGACATAGTAGGGTGTCTGGGGGGTGAGACGTAGTAGGGTATCTGGAGAGTGAAACATAGTAGGGTGTCTGGAGAGTGAGACATAGTAGGGTGTCTGGAGGGTGAGACGTAGTAGGGTGTATGGAGGGTGAGACGTAGTAGGGTGTCTGGAGGGTGAGACGTAGTAGGGTGTCTGGAGGGTGAGACGTAGTAGGGTGTCTGGAGAGTGAGACATAGTAGGGTGTCTAGAGGGTGAGACATAGTAGGGTGTCTCGAGAGTGAGACATAGTAGATGTCTGGAGGGTGAGACGTAGTAGGGTGTCTGGAGGTTGAGGCAGAGTAGGGTGTCTGACAGTTGAGTTATAGTAGGGTGTCTGGAGGGTGAGACACAGGGTGTCTGGAGGGTGAGACAGAGTAGGGTGTCTGGAGGGTGAGACATAGTAGGGTGTCTGGAGGGTGAGACATAGTAGGGTGTCTAGAGGGTGAGACATAGTAGGGTGTTTGGAGGGTGAGACGTAGAAGGGTGTCTGGAGGGTGAGACTTAGTAGGGTGTCTGGAGGGTGAGACAGAGTAGGGTGTCTGGATGGTGAGACATAGTAGGGTTTCTGGAGGGTGAGACATAGTATGGTGTCTGGAGGGTGAGACACAGGATGTCTGGGGGGTGAGACATAGTAGCGTGTCTGGAGAGTGAGACATAGTAGGGTGTCTGGAGGGTGAGACAGAGTAGCGTGTCTGGAGAGTGAGACATAGTAGGGTGTCTGGAGAGTGAGACATAGTAGGGTGTCTGGAGAGTGAGACATAGTAGGGTGTCTGGAGAGTGAGACATAGTAGCGTGTCTGGAGAGTGAGACATAGTAGGGTGTCTCGAGGGTGAGACATAGTAGGGTGCTGGAGAGTGAGACATAGTAGGGTGTCTGGAGAGTGGGACAGAGTAGCGTGTCTGGAGAGTGAGACATAGTAGGGTGTCTGTTGGGTGAGACACAGGGTGTCTGGAGGGTGAGACAGAGTAGGGTGTCTGGAGAGTGAGATATAGTAGGGTGTCTGGGGGGTGAGACGTAGTAGGGTGTCTGGAGGGTGAGACATAGTAGGGTGTCTGGAGGGTGAGACACAGGGTGTCTGGACGGTGAGACAGAGTAGGGTGTCTGCAGAGTGAGACATAGTAGGGTGTCTGGAGAGTGAGACATAGTAGGGTGTCTGGAGGGTGAGACATAGTAGGGTGTCTGGAGGTTGAGTTATAGTAGGGTGTCTGGAGGGTGAGACATAGTAGGGTGTCTGGAGGGTGAGACATAGTAGGGTGTCTGGAGGGTGAGACATAGTAGGGTGTCTGGAGGCTGAGTTATAGTAGGGTGTCTGAAGGGTGAGACATAGTAGGGTGTCTGGAGAGTGAGACATAGTAGGGTGTCTGGAGAGTGAGACATAGTAGGGTGTCTGGAGGGTGAGACAGTGTAGGGTGTGTGGAGGTTGAGTTATAGTAGGGTGTCTGGAGGGTGAGACATAGTAGGGTGTCTGGAGAGTGAGACATAGTAGCGTGTCTGGAGGGTGAGACATAGTAGGGTGTCTGGAGGTTGAGTTATAGTAGGGTGTCTGGAGGGTGAGACATAGTAGGGTGTCTGGAGGTTGAGTTATAGTAGGGTGTCTGGAGGGTGAGACATAATAGGGTGTCTGGAGGGTGAGACAGAGTAGGGTGTCTGGAGGTTGAGTTATAGTAGGGTGTCTGGATGTTGAGTTATAGTAGGGTGTCTGGAGGGTGAGACATAGTAGGGTGTCTGGAGGTTGAGTTATAGTAGGGTGTCTGGAGGGTGAGACAGAGTAGGGTGTCTGGAGGGTGAGACAGAGTAGGGTGTCTGGCGGGTGAGACATAGTAGGGTGTCTGGAGGATGAGACAGAGTAGGGTGTCTGGAGAGTGAGACATAGTAGGGTGTCTGGGTGGTGAGACGTAGTAGGGTGTCTGGAGGGTGAGACATAGTAGGGTGTCTGGAGGGTGAGACACACGGTGTCTGGACGGTGAGAGAGAGTAGGATGTCTGGAGGGTGAGACAGAGTAGGGTATCTGGAGGGTGAGACAGATTAGGGTGTCTGGAGGGTGAGACATAGTAGGGTGTCTGGAGGGTGAGACAGAGTAGCGTGTCTGGAGAGTGAGACATATTAGGGTGTCTGGAGAGTGAGACATAGTAGAGTGTCTGGAGAGTGAGATATAGTAGAGTGTCTGGAGTGTGAGACATAGTAGGGTGTCTGGGGGGTGAGACGTAGTAGGGTATCTGGAGAGTGAAACATAGTAGGGTGTCTGGAGAGTGAGACATAGTAGGGTGTCTGGAGGGTGAGACGTAGTAGGGTGTATGGAGGGTGAGACGTAGTAGGGTGTCTGGAGGGTGAGACGTAGTAGGGTGTCTGGAGGGTGAGACGTAGTAGGGTGTCTGGAGAGTGAGACATAGTAGGGTGTCTAGAGGGTGAGGCATAGTAGGGTGTCTCGAGAGTGAGACATAGTAGATGTCTGGAGGGTGAGACGTAGTAGGGTGTCTGGAGGTTGAGGCAGAGTAGGGTGTCTGACAGTTGAGTTATAGTAGAGTGTCTGGAGGGTGAGACACAGGGTGTCTGGAGGGTGAGACAGAGTAGGGTGTCTGGAGGGTGAGACATAGTAGGGTGTCTGGAGGGTGAGACATAGTAGGGTGTCTAGAGGGTGAGACATAGTAGGGTGTTTGGAGGGTGAGACGTAGAAGGGTGTCTGGAGGGTGAGACTTAGTAGGGTGTCTGGAGGGTGAGACAGAGTAGGGTGTCTGGATGGTGAGACATAGTAGGGTTTCTGGAGGGTGAGACATAGTATGGTGTCTGGAGGGTGAGACACAGGATGTCTGGGGGGTGAGACATAGTAGCGTGTCTGGAGAGTGAGACATAGTAGGGTGTCTGGAGGGTGAGACAGAGTAGCGTGTCTGGAGAGTGAGACATAGTAGGGTGTCTGGAGAGTGAGACATAGTAGGGTGTCTGGAGAGTGAGACATAGTAGGGTGTCTGGAGAGTGAGACATAGTAGCGTGTCTGGAGAGTGAGACATAGTAGGGTGTCTCGAGGGTGAGACATAGTAGGGTGCTGGAGAGTGAGACATAGTAGGGTGTCTGGAGAGTGGGACAGAGTAGCGTGTCTGGAGAGTGAGACATAGTAGGGTGTCTGTTGGGTGAGACACAGGGTGTCTGGAGGGTGAGACAGAGTAGGGTGTCTGGAGAGTGAGATATAGTAGGGTGTCTGGGGGGTGAGACGTAGTAGGGTGTCTGGAGGGTGAGACATAGTAGGGTGTCTGGAGGGTGAGACACAGGGTGTCTGGACGGTGAGACAGAGTAGGGTGTCTGCAGAGTGAGACATAGTAGGGTGTCTGGAGAGTGAGACATAGTAGGGTGTCTGGAGGGTGAGACATAGTAGGGTGTCTGGAGGTTGAGTTATAGTAGGGTGTCTGGAGGGTGAGACATAGTAGGGTGTCTGGAGGGTGAGACATAGTAGGGTGTCTGGAGGGTGAGACATAGTAGGGTGTCTGGAGGCTGAGTTATAGTAGGGTGTCTGAAGGGTGAGACATAGTAGGGTGTCTGGAGAGTGAGACATAGTAGGGTGTCTGGAGAGTGAGACATAGTAGGGTGTCTGGAGGGTGAGACAGTGTAGGGTGTGTGGAGGTTGAGTTATAGTAGGGTGTCTGGAGGGTGAGACATAGTAGGGTGTCTGGAGTGTGAGACATAGTAGCGTGTCTGGAGGGTGAGACATAGTAGGGTGTCTGGAGGTTGAGTTATAGTAGGGTGTCTGGAGGGTGAGACATAGTAGGGTGTCTGGAGGTTGAGTTATAGTAGGGTGTCTGGAGGGTGAGACATAATAGGGTGTCTGGAGGGTGAGACAGAGTAGGGTGTCTGGAGGTTGAGTTATAGTAGGGTGTCTGGAGGGTGAGACAGAGTAGGGTGTCTGGAGAGTGAGACATAGTAGGGTGTCTGGGGGGTGATACGTAGTAGGGTGTCTGGAGGGTGAGACATAGTAGGGTGTCTGGAGGGTGAGACACAGGGTGTCTGGACGGTGAGACAGAGTAGGATGTCTGGAGGGTGAGACAGAGTAGGGTGTCTGGAGGGTGAGACAGAGTAGGGTGTCTGGAGGGTGAGACATAGTAGGGTGATTGGAGGGTGAGACGTAGTAGGGTGTCTGGAGGGTGAGACGTAGTAGGGTGTCTGGAGGGTGAGACGTAGTAGTGTGTCTGGAGAGTGAGACATAGTAGGGTGTCTAGAGGGTGAGTCATAGTAGGGTGTCTCGAGAGTGAGACATAGTAGGGTGTCTGGAGGGTGAGACGTAGTAGGGTGTCTGGAGGGTGAGACGTAGTAGGGTGTCTGGAGGGTGAGACGTATTAGGGTGTCTGGAGAGTGAGACATAGTAGGGTTTCTAGAGGGTGAGACATAGTAGGGTGTCTCGAGAGTGAGACATAGTAGGGTGTCTGGATGGTGAGACGTAGTAGGGTGTTTGGAGGGTGATACGTAGTAGGGTGTCTGGAGGGTGAGACGTAGTAGGGTGTCTGGAGGGTCAGACAGAGTAGGGTGTCTGGAGGGTGAGACAGAGTAGGGTGTCTGGAAGTTGAGTTATAGTAGGGTGTCTGGAGGGTGAGACACAGGGTGTCTGGAGGGTGAGACAGAGTAGGGTGTCTGGAGGGTGAGACATAGTAGGGTGTCTGGAGGGTGAGACATAGTAGGGTGTCTAGAGGGTGAGACATAGTAGGGTGTCTGGAGGGTGAGACATAGTAGGGTGTCTGGAGGGTGAGACGTAGTAGGGTGTCTGGAGGGTCAGACAGAGTAGGGTGTCTGGAGGGTGAGACATAGTAGGGTTTCTGGAGGGTGAGACATAGTATGGTGTCTGGAGGGTGAGACACAGGGTGTCTGGGGGTGAGACATAGTAGCGTGTCTGGAGAGTGAGACATAGTAGGGTGTCTGGAGGGTGAGACAGAGTAGCGTGTCTGGAGAGTGAGACATAGTAGGGTGTCTGGAGAGTGAGACATAGTAGGGTGTCTGGAGAGTGAGACATAGTAGGGTGTCTGGAGGGTGAGACATAGTAGGGTGTCTGGAGAGTGAGACATAGTAGGGTGTCTGGATAGTGAGACATAGTAGGGTGTCTGGTGGGTGAGACGTAGTAGGGTGTTTGGAGGGTGATACGTAGTAGGGTGTCTGGAGGGTGAGACGTAGTAGGGTGTCTGGAGGGTGAGACAGAGTAGGGTGTCTGGAAGTTGAGTTATAGTAGGCTGTCTGGAGGGTGAGACACAGGGTGTCTGGAGGGTGAGACAGAGTAGGGTGTCTGGAGGGTGAGACATAGTAGGGTGTCTGGAGGGTGAGACATAGTAGGGTGTCTAGAGGGTGAGACATAGTAGGGTGTCTGGAGGGTGAGACGTAGTAGGGTGTCTGGAGGGTGAGACGTAGTAGGGTGTCTGGAGGGTCAGACAGAGTAGGGTGTCTGGAGGGTGAGACATAGTAGGGTTTCTGGAGGGTGAGACATAGTATGGTGTCTGGAGGGTGAGACACAGGGTGTCTGGGGGTTGAGACATAGTAGCGTGTCTGGAGAGTGAGACTTAGTAGGGTGTCTGGAGGGTGAGACAGAGTAGCGTGTCTGGAGAGTGAGACATAGTAGGGTGTCTGGAGAGTGAGACATAGTAGGGTGTCTGGAGAGTGAGACATAGTAGGGTGTCTGGAGGGTGAGACATAGTAGGGTGTCTGGAGAGTGAGACATAGTAGGGTGTCTGGAGAGTGAGACAGAGTAGCGTGTCTGGAGAGTGATACATAGTAGGGTGTCTGGAGGGTGAGACATAGTAGGGTGTCTGGAGAGTGAGACATAGTAGGGTGTCTGGAGAGTGAGACATAGTAGGGTGTCTGGAGAGTGAGACATAGTAGCGTGTCTGGAGAGTAAGACATAGTAGGGTGTCTCGAGGGTGAGACACAGGGTGTCTGGAGGGTGAGACATAGTAGGGTGCTGGAGAGTGAGACATAGTAGGGTGTCTGGAGAGTGAGACATAGTAGGCTGTCTGTTGGGTGAGACACAGGGTGTCTGGAGGGTGAGACAGAGTAGTGTGTCTGGAGAGTGAGATATAGTAGGGTGTCTGGGGGGTGAGACGTAGTAGGGTGTCTGGAGGGTGAGACATAGTAGGGTGTCTGGAGGTTGAGACACAGGGTGTCTGGACGGTGAGACAGAGTAGGGTGTCTGGAGAGTGAGACATAGTAGGGTGTCTGGAGAGTGAGACATAGTAGGGTGTCTGGAGGGTGAGACATAGTAGGGTGTCTGGAGGTTGAGTTATAGTAGGGTGTCTGGAGGGTGAGACATAGTAGGAAGTCTGGAGGGTGAGACATAGTAGGGTGTCTGGAGGGTGGGACAGAATAGGGTGTCTGGAGGTTGAGTTATCGTAGGGTGTCTGGAGGGTGAGACATAGTAGGGTGTCTGGAGAGTAAGACATAGTAGCGTGTCTGGAGGGTGAGACATAGTAGGGTGTCTGGATGTTGAGTTATAGTAGGGTGTCTGGAGGGTGAGACATAGTAGGGTGTCTGGAGGTTGAGTTATAGTAGGGTGTCTGGAGGGTGAGACAGAGTAGGGTGTCTGGAGGGTGAGACAGAGTAGGGTGTCTGGCGGGTGAGACATAGTAGGGTGTCTGGAGGGTGAGACATAGTAGGTTGTCTGGAGGTTGAGTTATAGTAGGGTGTATGGAGGGTGAGACATAGTAGGGTGTCTGGAGGGTGAGACAGAGTAGGGTGTCTGGAGGGTGGGACAGAATAGGGTGTCTGGAGGTTGAGTTATAGCAGGGTGTCTGGAGGGTGAGACATAGTAGGGTGTCTGGAGAGTAAGACATAGTAGCGTGTCTGGAGGGTGAGACATAGTAGGGTGTCTGGAGGTTGAGTTATAGTAGGGTGTCTGGAAGGTGAGACATAGTAGGGTGTCTGGAGGTTGAGTTATAGTAGGGTGTCTGGAGGGTGAGACATAATAGGGTGTCTGGAGGGTGAGACAGAGTAGGGTGTCTGGAGTTTGAGTTATAGTAGGGTGTCTGGAGGGTGAGACAGAGTAGGGTGTCTGGAGGGTGAGACAGAGTAGGGTGTCTGGAGGGTGAGACATAGTAGGGTGTCTGGAGGGTGAGACAGATTAGCGTGTCTGGAGAGTGAGACATATTAGGGTGTCTGGAGAGTGAGACATAGTAGGGTGTCTGGAGAGTGAGATATAGTAGAGTGTCTGGAGAGTGAGACATATTAGGGTGTCTGGAGAGTGAGACATAGTAGGGTGTCTGGAGAGTGAGATATAGTAGAGTGTCTGGAGAGTGAGACATAGTAGGGTGTCTGGGGGGAGAGACGTAGTAGGGTATCTGGAGAGTGAAACATAGTAGGGTGTCTGGAGAGTGAGACATAGTAGGGTCTCCGAAGGGTGAGACGTAGTAGGGTGTATGGAGGGTTAGACGTAGTAGGGTGTCTGGAGGGTGAGACGTAGTAGGGTGTCTGGAGGGTGAGACGTAGTAGGGTGTCTGGAGAGTGAGACATATTAGGGTGTCTAGAGGGTGAGACATAGTAGGGTGTCTCGAGAGTGAGACATAGTAGGGTGTCTCGAGAGTGAGACGTAGTAGGGTGTCTGGAGGGTGAGACGTAGTAGGGTGTCTGGAGGGTGAGACAGAGTAGGGTGTCTGGAGGGTGAGACATAGTAGGGTGTCTGGAGGGTGAGACGTAGTAGGGTGTCTGGAGGGTGAGACGTAGTAGGGTGAGACAGAGTAGGGTGTCTGGAGGGTGAGACATAGTACGGTTTCTGGAGGGTGAGACATAGTATGGTGTCTGGAGGGTGAGACACAGGATGTCTGGGGGGTGAGACATAGTAGCGTGTCTGGAGAGTGAGACATTGTAGGGTATCTGGAGAGTGAGACATAGTAGGGTGTCTGGAGGGTGAGACATAGTAGGGTGTCTGGAGAGTGAGACATAGTAGGGTGTCTGGAGAGTGAGACAGAGTAGCGTGTCTGGAGGGTGAGACATAGTAGGGTGTCTGTTAGGTGAGACACAGGGTGTCTGGAGGTTGAGACAGAGTAGGGTGTCTGGAGAGTGAGATATAGTAGGGTGTCTGGGGGTGAGACGTAGTAGGATGTCTGGAGGGTGAGACATAGTAGGGTGTCTGGAGGGTGAGACACAGGGTGTCTGGACGGTGAGACAGAGTAGGGTGTCTGGAGAGTGAGACATAGTAGGGTGTCTGGAGAGTGAGACTTAGTAGCGTGTCTGGAGGGTGAGTCAGAGTAGGGTGTCTGGAGGATGAGACAGAGTAGGGTGTCTGGAGTGTGAGACATAGTAGGGTGTCTGGAGGGTGAGACATAGTAGGGTGTCTGGAGGGTGAGACACATGGTGTCTGGACGGTGAGAGAGAGTAGGATGTCTGGAGGGTTAGACAGAGTAGGGTGTCTGGAGGGTGAGACATAATAGGGTGTCTGGAGGGTGAGACAGAGTAGGGTGTCTGGAGGTTGAGTTATAGTAGGGTGTCTGGAGGGTGAGACAGAGTAGGGTGTCTGGAGGATGAGACATAGTAGGGTGTCTAGAGGGTGAGACATAGTAGGGTGTCTGGAGGGTGAGGCGTAGTAGGGTGTCTGGAGGGTGAGACAGAGTAGGGTTTCTGGAGGGTGAGACATAGTATGGTGTCTGGAGGGTGAGACACAGGGTGTCTGGGGGGTGAGACATAGTAGCGTGTCTGGAGGGTGAGACATAGTAGGGTGTCTGGAGGGTGAGACAGAGTAGCGTGTCTGGAGAGTGAGACATAGTAGGGTTTCTGGAGAGTGAGACATAGTAGGGTGTCTGGAGAGTGAGACATAGTAGGGTGTCTGGAGGGTGAGACATAGTAGGGTGTCTGGAGAGTGAGACATAGTAGGGTGTCTGGAGAGTGAGACAGAGCAGCGTGTCTGGAGAGCGAGACATAGTAGGGTGTCTGGAGGGTGAGACATCGTAGGGTGTCTGGAGAGTGAGACATAGTAGGGTGTCTGGAGAGTGAGACATAGTAGGGTGTCTGGAGAGTGAGACAGAGTAGCGTGTCTGGAGAGTGAGACATAGTAGGGTGTCTGGAGGGTGAGACATAGTAGGGTGTCTGGAGAGTGAGACATAGTAGGGTTTCTGGAGAGTGAGACATAGTAGGGTGTCTGGAGAGTGAGACATAGTATCGTGTCTGGAGAGTGAGACATAGTAGGCTGTCTGGAGGGTGAGACATAGTAGGGTGTCTGGAGAGTGAGACATAGTAGGGTGTCTGGAGGGTGAGACATAGTAGGGTGTCTGGAGGGTGAGACAGAGTAGCGTGTCTGGAGAGTGAGACATAGTAGGGTGTCTGTTGGGTGAGACACAGGGTGTCTGGAGGGTGAGACAGAGTAGGGTGTCTGGAGAGTGAGATATAGTAGGGTGTCTGGAGGGTGAGACGTAGTAGGGTGTCTGGAGAGTGAGACATAGTAGGGTGTCTGGATGGTGAGACATAGTAGGGTTTCTGGAGGGTGAGACATAGTAGGGTGTCTGGAGGGTGAGACACAGGGTGTCTGGGGGGTGCGACATAGTAGGAAGTCTGGAGGGTGAGACATAGTAGGGTGTCTGGAGGGTGAGACATAGTAGGGTGTCTGGAGGGTGAGACAGTAGGGAGTCTGGAGGGTGAGACATAGTAGGGTTTCTGGAGGGTGAGACATAGCAGGGTGTCTGGAGGGGGAGACACAGGGTGTCTGGGGGGTGCGACATAGTAGGAAGTCTGGAGGGTGAGACATAGTAGGGTGTCTTGAGGGTGAGACATAGTAGGGTGTCTGGAGGGTGAGACACAGGGTGTCTGGAGGGTGAGACAGTAGGGAGTCTGGAGGGTGAGACATAGTAGGGTGTCTGGAGGGTGAGACTTAGTAGGGTGTCTGGAGGGTGAGACTTAGTAGGGTGTTTGGAGAGTGAGACACAGGGTGTCTGAAGGGTGAGACATAGTAGGGTGTCTGGAGGGTGAGACATAGTAGGGTGTCTGGAGGGTGAGACACAGGGTGACTGGAGGGTGAGACATAGTAGGGAGTCTGGAGGGTGAGACAGGGTAGGAAGTCTGATTAAATGCATTTCCTTATTTAGCAACGTCCTTTGATGTTCTGAGTTCAAATCCTGCCATTCATTTGCAATTATTAAAATATGAATTAGTTGTTTATGCTCAGGTCATTCTGGAGCAGAACGATGGTCACCGGCGGTCAAATGTTGCCCCCTCTTTCTGTATTTCTGTATATATAATATACTTGTTAAATGTATCATTCTTTTGTAAAGACGGCAAGGAATCGTTCGAGCCAATGAAAATAAAAACCAAATCTTTTTCAGATCACACCTTCCCTTTTATTTAAAAAGAGAAGCATCCATTGGATAATCTGGTCCTGCCCTGCGTTCACGGAGGGTGTTAGGTGTCCTGATATTCGCGAGTAGACCCAGACCTCCTTTCAATCCTACCTCCTTTGATGCAACATCTAGGATGTGACAGCTGGAAGGAGGGAAGGCTGGCACTGGGCTGGTACTTTCTTTATCGATCTCAAAACGGCGAAAGACAAAGTGGACCTCGGCAGGGTTTGAACTTGGCTCACAGACACTCGGAACAAATATCCAACGCTCTAACAACTCTACCAAACTGACCACGACAGTCCCAGATGCACCATGTCTTTAACTGACCACTACGGTCCCAGATGCACCATGTCTTTAACTGACCACCGTGGTCCCAGGAACACCATGTCACCATGACAACAGTTGGAATGCCATATTATCATAGGTCAGTGATGACCTGGGTAAAAAGAAGAAAAGAAAGAAAAGGACTCAATCCTCATAAAAAGAGTAATTTTTCAGGGAGACTCCTTATCCCTACAATTCTTGTCTCACTCTGTTCACAAATTGGTTGACTCCACCCCCTCTATATGGTTGCTTGAAAACCACAGACAAGAGGAACTTCTAGCTGGAGAAACTGATAAAAACTCTGTACTATGGTACAGATGAATATTCCGACTCTTCTCTAATTTCATTTAAACGCCAAAGTCGGGGTTTGACATAGATTAATTTGGATTTTAACTTAGATTCAATTAGGTTTCATCTTTCAGAGTCAGTTAGATTAAGTTATATATTTTGACATAAAACAAGAGAATTTGGCACAAATAACTCCTAGAAATAGTTGGAAGCAGATGAAACTGATAAGATACAACACAGAGAAACAGAACATTAGAATAGCAAAGACAGCCATACTAATATTAAACTGTTAAAAATATGATTATAGATATATATATACAAGTGAACCTAGTCGTAAACTACAGCTTCTGGAGATTAAATCGGGCGTTAAGTAAATTGAATAATGTATATAATAAAAGCAGCAAATGACTCCATGATACTATGAAAGAAAGAGAAAGAAGTGTGATACACATGAGAAACCAGTAAAGCTAGAGTAATTAGTACAATAAGGCAACATGAAACAATAAAAATGTTCTCTTTATATAAGGACACAATAACACAGAAAGTAGAAGCTACGAGAGGGGAAAGGTTTAGAACAAATGTACAGAAAACATATAAAGAAGATAATATCAGCGAGGAAATCAAAAGCGTACAAAAGGAAAACGAACCGAATAACTTCTTTATAGGCAGAATTGGTAGAAGAGTTGGTAAAACCACAATTTCAAATATGTGGACTAAAAGCAGAAGTGGGAGGTTTGAACAAGACCAATGCCATAAGAAACGACAGAATTAATGAAATTAAACTAGAGGTGAACTGGGGACCGGAATATATCAAGTCATAAACCAGGCTTCCACATATAACCTGAAAGTTGTATGCGTGTAGGGTCCTCACAAGGAAGTCGTAGAGGCTTCGTGGCGGGATATGAGGCGTTTTGGGGGCATTGTTAGATCTGGGGCAGCCCACCTTCTCTTCAGGTCGAAATACAGCAGATTTATTTCAGAGAATAATAGAGAGTGAGAAATATAGAGGTAGAATCAATCCCGGTACTCGACTGATATTTATTTTATCGACCTCAAATGAATGAAGGGAAAAGTTGACCTCAATAGGATTTGAACTCAGAGAGCCGAAACAACAAAAATCATTCTATCTGACGTTATAAAGACTCAAGACGCCGTCTTCAGCAAGTATTGACTAAGTTCGGTACGTGGGAGAATTTGATGTTACGTGATATATATTTCTATTTATTTGCCACCAGGGCATCAAAGATTGGGACAAATACAAAGGGGGAAGTTTACATACATTTAAAAAGACGTGTAAAAAAACATATAACAAATTAAATTTAACAATCGATGTCCTCAATAGGGAGGGGCGTTGATATGGGTCGCACACACCCCCGAAAAAATGTGCAACCCTCCTCTTCAGGAGCACAAAGAGCGGGTGCTTCCTTCCTCTTCTCATTCTTCTCCTCTCTCACCTACAGGCTGATATAGAGAGAAGGCCCATTCACTCGGGCCATTCTCGCTACTTTCACCCATCTTTCATAAAATTTGCTGGGGTAGAGCACCTCTCTCTCCATTCTGATCCTTCTTCTAAAGTGGTACTTGAAAAACAAGACCAGTTGTTGGCCGGAGAGAAAGGTGTCTGACCTCAGCCCTTTCAACCTTGTCCACCATACAATTTCTTTCGCCATGGCTATCACACAGAGGAAAACCGCCTCTCCTTCGTTTTTGAAAGGGGGAGGCGGTTTGATCGTGACAATGTTCTCGGTGGTCAACCGGATTGGTCCCACCCGCGACAGTAGTCGTTCGACATAGCCCCACAGGTCAGCAACGCCCGGGCAGTGTACGAATGCGTGTGCGACGGTTTCCTCGTCACGCACGCATCTTGGACAGATCTTCTTCGAGGGGTCCCTCCCCGGGCGCCCGTGTCTGTAGAGCTTGTCCCGAACGGGTAGAGCTCCTCGGTAATATTGCCAGCCCAGGGACTTTTGGAAGTTGTCCATCGTGGGGGGTGTAGTGTGGTCAATAGCTAGTGGGGGGTGTAGTGTGGTCAATAGCTAGATCGTGAGGAGTGGGAGGTGTAGTATGGTCAATAGCAAGACCATGGGGAGGGGGGTGTAGTGTGGTCAATAGCTAGACCATGGGGAGTGAGGGGTGTAGTGTGGTCAATAGCTAGATCATGGGAAGTGGGGAGGGGTGTAGTGTGGTCAATAGTTAGACCATGGGGAGTGGGGGGTGTAGAGTGGTCAATAGTTAGAACATGAAGAGTGGGAGGTGTAGTGTGCTCAATAGTTAGACCATGAGAAGTGGGAGGTGTAGTGTGGTCAATAGCTAGACCATGAGGAGTGGGGGGTGAAGTGTGGTAAATAACTTGACCTCGAACTCCGACTGTTAGCAGGAGAAAAAGTGACAACCCCCTTTTTTTATTTCTTTTTCTGGGTGGAAACGTTGGTACGACTTTTCTATTGGTGACATGAGACATTCACTTTGTCTCTATTCGTGACATGACACATTCACTTTGTCTCTATTGATGACATAACACATTCACTTGGTCCCTATTGCTGACATGACACATTCACTTTGTCTCTATTGGTAACATGACACATTCACTTAGTCTCTATTGATGACATAACACATTCACTTGGTCTCTATTGCTGACATGGCACATTCACTTTGTCTCTATTGGTGACATGACACATTCACTTTGTCTCTATTGATGACATAACACATTCACTTTGTCTCTATTGCTGACATGACACATTCACTTTGTCTCTATTGGTGACATGACACATTCACTTTGTCTCTATTGGTGACATGACACATTAACTTTGTCTCTATTGGTGACATGACACATTCACTTGGTCCCTATTGCTGACATGACACATTCACTTTGTCTCTATTGGTAACATGACACATTCACTTAGTATCTATTGATGACATAACACATTCACTTGGTCTCTATTGCTGACATGGCACATTCACTTTGTCTCTATTGGTGACATGACACATTCACTTTGTCTCTATTGATGACATAACACATTCACTTTGTATCTATTGCTGACATGACACATTCACTTTGTCTCTATTGGTGACATGACACATTCACTTTGTCTCTATTGGTGACATGACACATTAACTTTGTCTCTATTGGTGACATGACACATTAACTTTGTCTCTATTGGTGACATGACACATTCACTTGGTCTCTATTGGTGACATGACACATTCACTTTGTCTCTATTGGTGACATGACACCTTCACTTGGTCTCTATTGGTGACATGACACATTCACTTAGTCTCTATTGGTGACATGACACATTCATTCTGTCTCTATTGGTGACATGACACATTCACTTTGTCTCTATTGGTGACATGACACATTAACTTTGTCTCTATTGGTGACATGACACATTCACTTGGTCCCTATTGCTGACATGACACATTCACTTTGTCTCTATTGGTAACATGACACATTCACTTAGTCTCTATTGATGACATAACACATTCACTTGGTCTCTATTGCTGACATGGCACATTCACTTTGTCTCTATTGGTGACATGACACATTCACTTTGTCTCTATTGATGACATAACACATTCACTTTGTATCTATTGCTGACATGACACATTCACTTTGTCTCTATTGGTGACATGACACATTCACTTTGTCTCTATTGGTAACATGACACATTCACTTAGTATCTATTGATGACATAACACATTCACTTGGTCTCTATTGCTGACATGGCACATTCACTTTGTCTCTATTGGTGACATGACACATTCACTTTGTCTCTATTGATGACATAACACATTCACTTTGTATCTATTGCTGACATGACACATTCACTTTGTCTCTATTGGTGACATGACACATTCACTTTGTCTCTATTGGTGACATGACACATTAACTTTGTCTCTATTGGTGACATGACACATTAACTTTGTCTCTATTGGTGACATGACACATTCACTTGGTCTCTATTGGTGACATGACACATTCACTTTGTCTCTATTGGTGACATGACACCTTCACTTGGTCTCTATTGGTGACATGACACATTCACTTAGTCTCTATTGGTGACATGACACATTCATTCTGTCTCTATTGGTGACATGACACATTCACTTTGTCTCTAGTGGTGACATGACACATTAACTTTGTCTCTATTGGTGACATGACACATTCACTTGGTCCCTATTGCTGACATGACACATTCACTTTGTCTCTATTGGTAACATGACACATTCACTTTGTCTCTATTGATGACATAACACATTCACTTGGTCTCTATTGCTGACATGGCACATTCACTTTGTCTCTATTGGTGACATGACACATTCACTTTGTCTCTATTGATGACATAACACATTCACTTTGTATCTATTGCTGACATGACACATTCACTTTGTCTCTATTGGTGACATGACACATTCACTTTGTCTCTATTGGTGACATGACACATTAACTTTGTCTCTATTGGTGACATGACACATTAACTTTGTCTCTATTGGTGACATGACACATTCACTTGGTCTCTATTGGTGACATGACACATTCACTTTGTCTCTATTGGTGACATGACACCTTCACTGGGTCTCAATTGGTGACATGACACATTCACTTAGTCTCTATTGGTGACATGACACATTCATTCTGTCTCTATTGGTGACATGACACATTCACTTTGTCTCTATTGGTGACATGACACATTCACTTTGTCTCTATTGATGACATGACACATTCACTTGGTCTCTATTGGTGACATGACACATTCACTTTTTCTCTATTGGTGACATGACACATTCACTTGGTCTCTATTGGTGACATGGCACATTCATTTTAAGTCTATTGGTGACATGACACATTCACTTTGTCACTATTGCTGACATGACACATTCACTTTGTCACTATTGGTGATATGACACATTCACTTTATCTTTATTGGTGATATGACACATTCACTTTGTCTCTATTGGTGACATGACACATTCACTTGGTCTCTATTGGCGACATGACACATTCATTTTATCTCTATTGGTGACATGACACATTCATTTTGTCGCTATTGGTGACATGACACATTCACTTGGTCTCTATTGGTGACATCACACATTCACTTGGTCTCTATTTGTGACATGACACGTTCACTTTGTCTCTATTGGTAACATGACACATTCACTTTGTCTCTATTGGTGACATGTCACATTCATTCTGTCTCTATTGGTGACATGACACATTCACTTAGTCTCTATTGGTGACATGACACATTCACTTTGTCTCTATTGGTGACGTGACACATTCATTTTGTCTCTATTGGTGACATGACACATTCACTTTGTCTCTATTAGTGACATGACACATTCATTTGGCTTCTATTGGTGACATGACACATTCATTTTGTCTCTATTGGTGACATGACACATTCACTTGGTCTCTATTAGTTACATGACACATTCATTTTATCTCTATTGGTGACATGACACATTCACTTTGTCTCTATTGGTAACATGACACAGTCACTTTGTCTCTATTGGTAACATGACACATTCACTTTATCTCTATTGGTGACATGACACATTCACTTTGTCTCTATTGGTAACATGACACATTCATTTTGTCTCTATTGGTGACATGACACGTTCATTCTGTCTCTATTGGTGACATGACACTTTCACTTGGTCTCTATTGGTGACATGACACATTCACTTTCTCTCTATTGATGACATAACACATTCACTTTGTATCTATTGGTGACATGACACATTAACTTTGTCTCTATTGGTGACATGACACATTCACTTGGTCTCTATTGGTGACATGTCACATTCACTTTGTCTCTATTGGTGACATGACACCTTCACTTGGTCTCTATTGGTGACATGACACATTCACTTAGTCGCTATTGGTGACATGACATATTCATTCTGTCTCTATTGGTGACATGACACATTCACTTTGTCTCTATTGGTGACATGACACATTAACTTTGTCTCTATTGGTGACATGACACATTCACTTGGTCCCTATTGCTGACATGACACATTCACTTTGTCTCTATTGGTAACATGACACATTCACTTAGTCTCTATTGATGACATAACACATTCACTTGGTCTCTATTGCTGACATGGCACATTCACTTTGTCTCTATTGGTGACATGACACATTCACTTTGTCTCTATTGGTGACATGACACATTAACTTTGTCTCTATTGGTGACATGACACATTAACTTTGTCTCTATTGGTGACATGACACATTCACTTGGTCTCTATTGGTGACATGACACATTCACTTTGTCTCTATTGGTGACATGACACCTTCACTTGGTCTCTATTGGTGACATGACACATTCACTTAGTCTCTATTGGTGACATGACACATTCATTCTGTCTCTATTGGTGACATGACACATTCACTTTGTCTCTATTGGTGACATGACACATTCAATTTGTCTCTATTGATGACATGACACATTCACTTGGTCTCTATTGGTGACATGACACATTCATTCTGTCTCTATTGGTGACATGACACATTCACTTTGTCTCTATTGGTGACATGACACATTCAATTTGTCTCTATTGATGACATGACACATTCACTTGGTCTCTATTGGTGACATGACACATTCACTTTTTCTCTATTGGTGACATGACACATTCACTTGGTCTCTATTGGTGACATGGCACATTCATTTTGTCTCTATTGGTGACATGACACATTCACTTTGTCACTATTGCTGACATGACACATTCATTTGGTCTCTATTGGTGACATGACACATTCACTTGGTCTCTATTGGTGATATGGCACATTCACTTGGTCTCTATTGGTGACATGACACATTCACTTTTTCTCTATTGGTGACATGACACATTCACTTGGTCTCTATTGGTGACATGGCACATTCATTTTGTCTCTATTGGTGACATGACACATTCACTTTGTCACTATTGCTGACATGACACATTCATTTGGTCTCTATTGGTGACATGACACATTCACTTAGTCTCTATTGATGACATAACACATTCACTTGGTCTCTATTGGTGACATGACACATTCACTTTTTCTCTATTGGTGACATGACACATTCACTTTGTCTCTATTGGTGACATGACACATTAACTTTGTCTCTATTGGTGACATGACACATTAACTTTGTCTCTATTGGTGACATGACACATTCACTTGGTCTCTATTGGTGACATGACACATTCACTTTGTCTCTATTGGTGACATGACACCTTCACTTGGTCTCTATTGGTGACATGACACATTCACTTAGTCTCTATTGGTGACATGACACATTCACTTGCTCTCTATTGGTGACATGACACATTCACTTTGTCTCTATTGGTGACATGACACCTTCACTTGGTCTCTATTGGTGACATGACACATTCACTTGGTCTCTATTGGTGACATGGCACATTCATTTTGTCTCTATTGGTGACATGACACATTCACTTTGTCACTATTGCTGACATGACACATTCATTTGGTCTCTATTGGTGACATGACACATTCACTTGGTCTCTATTGGTGATATGGCACATTCATTTTGTCTCTATTGGTGATATGACACATTCACTTTGTCACTATTGCTGATATGACACATTCACTTTATCTTTATTGGTGATATGACACATTCACTTTGTCTCTATTGGTGACATGACACATTCACTTGGTCTCTATTGGCGACATGACACATTCATTTTATCTCTATTGGTGACATGGCACATTCATTTTGTCTCTATTGGTGACATGACACATTCACTTGGTCTCTATTGGTGACATCACACATTCACTTGGTCTCTATTTGTGACATGACACGTTCACTTTGTCTCTATTGGTGACATGACACATTCACTTTGTCTCTATTGGTGACATGGCACATTCATTCTGTCTCTATTGGTGACATGACAGATTCACTTCGTCTCTATTGGTGACATGACAGATTCACTTTCTCTCTATTGGTGACATGACACATTCACTTTGTCTCTATTGGTGACATGACACATTCATTTGGTCTCTATTGGTGACATGACACATTCATTTGGTCTCTATTAGTGACATGACACATTCACTTTGTCTCTATTGGTGACATGACACATTCACTTGGTCTCTATTGTTGACATGACACATTCATTTTGTCTCTATTGGTGACATGACACATTCACTTTGTCACTATTGCTGACATGACACATTCATTTGGTCTCTATTGGTGACATGACACATTCACTTGGTCTCTATTGGTGATATGGCACATTCACTTGGTCTCTATTGGTGACATGACACATTCACTTTTTCTCTATTGGTGACATGACACATTCACTTGGTCTCTATTGGTGACATGTCACATTCACTTTGTCTCTATTGGTGACATGACACCTTCACTTGGTCTCTATTGGTGACATGACACATTCACTTAGTCGCTATTGGTGACATGACATATTCATTCTGTCTCTATTGGTGACATGACACATTCACTTTGTCTCTATTGGTGACATGACACATTAACTTTGTCTCTATTGGTGACATGACACATTCACTTGGTCCCTATTGCTGACATGACACATTCACTTTGTCTCTATTGGTAACATGACACATTCACTTAGTCTCTATTGATGACATAACACATTCACTTGGTCTCTATTGCTGACATGGCACATTCACTTTGTCTCTATTGGTGACATGACACATTCACTTTGTCTCTATTGGTGACATGACACATTAACTTTGTCTCTATTGGTGACATGACACATTAACTTTGTCTCTATTGGTGACATGACACATTCACTTGGTCTCTATTGGTGACATGACACATTCACTTTGTCTCTATTGGTGACATGACACCTTCACTTGGTCTCTATTGGTGACATGACACATTCACTTAGTCTCTATTGGTGACATGACACATTCATTCTGTCTCTATTGGTGACATGACACATTCACTTTGTCTCTATTGGTGACATGACACATTCAATTTGTCTCTATTGATGACATGACACATTCACTTGGTCTCTATTGGTGACATGACACATTCATTCTGTCTCTATTGGTGACATGACACATTCACTTTGTCTCTATTGGTGACATGACACATTCAATTTGTCTCTATTGATGACATGACACATTCACTTGGTCTCTATTGGTGACATGACACATTCACTTTTTCTCTATTGGTGACATGACACATTCACTTGGTCTCTATTGGTGACATGGCACATTCATTTTGTCTCTATTGGTGACATGACACATTCACTTTGTCACTATTGCTGACATGACACATTCATTTGGTCTCTATTGGTGACATGACACATTCACTTGGTCTCTATTGGTGATATGGCACATTCACTTGGTCTCTATTGGTGACATGACACATTCACTTTTTCTCTATTGGTGACATGACACATTCACTTGGTCTCTATTGGTGACATGGCACATTCATTTTGTCTCTATTGGTGACATGACACATTCACTTTGTCACTATTGCTGACATGACACATTCATTTGGTCTCTATTGGTGACATGACACATTCACTTAGTCTCTATTGATGACATAACACATTCACTTGGTCTCTATTGGTGACATGACACATTCACTTTTTCTCTATTGGTGACATGACACATTCACTTTGTCTCTATTGGTGACATGACACATTAACTTTGTCTCTATTGGTGACATGACACATTAACTTTGTCTCTATTGGTGACATGACACATTCACTTGGTCTCTATTGGTGACATGACACATTCACTTTGTCTCTATTGGTGACATGACACCTTCACTTGGTCTCTATTGGTGACATGACACATTCACTTAGTCTCTATTGGTGACATGACACATTCACTTGCTCTCTATTGGTGACATGACACATTCACTTTGTCTCTATTGGTGACATGACACCTTCACTTGGTCTCTATTGGTGACATGACACATTCACTTGGTCTCTATTGGTGACATGGCACATTCATTTTGTCTCTATTGGTGACATGACACATTCACTTTGTCACTATTGCTGACATGACACATTCATTTGGTCTCTATTGGTGACATGACACATTCACTTGGTCTCTATTGGTGATATGGCACATTCATTTTGTCTCTATTGGTGACATGACACATTCACCTTGTCACTATTGCTGATATGACACATTCACTTTATCTTTATTGGTGATATGACACATTCTCTTTGTCTCTATTGGTGACATGACACATTCACTTGGTCTCTATTGGCGACATGACACATTCATTTTATCTCTATTGGTGACATGGCACATTCATTTTGTCTCTATTGGTGACATGACACATTCACTTGGTCTCTATTGGTGACATCACACATTCACTTGGTCTCTATTTGTGACATGACACGTTCACTTTGTCTCTATTGGTGACATGACACATTCACTTTGTCTCTATTGGTGACATGGCACATTCATTCTGTCTCTATTGGTGACATGACAGATTCACTTCGTCTCTATTGGTGACATGACAGATTCACTTTCTCTCTATTGGTGACATGACACATTCACTTTGTCTCTATTGGTGACATGACACATTCATTTGGTCTCTATTGGTGACATGACACATTCATTTGGTCTCTATTAGTGACATGACACATTCACTTTGTCTCTATTGGTGACATGACACATTCACTTGGTCTCTATTGTTGACATGACACATTCATTTTGTCTCTATTGGTGACATGACACATTCACTTTGTCACTATTGCTGACATGACACATTCATTTGGTCTCTATTGGTGACATGACACATTCACTTGGTCTCTATTGGTGATATGGCACATTCACTTGGTCTCTATTGGTGACATGACACATTCACTTTTTCTCTATTGGTGACATGACACATTCACTTGGTCTCTATTGGTGACATGGCACATTCATTTTGTCTCTATTGGTGACATGACACATTCACTTTGTCACTATTGCTGACATGACACATTCATTTGGTCTCTATTGGTGACATGACACATTCACTTAGTCTCTATTGATGACATAACACATTCACTTGGTCTCTATTGGTGACATGACACATTCACTTTTTCTCTATTGGTGACATGACACATTCACTTTGTCTCTATTGGTGACATGACACATTAACTTTGTCTCTATTGGTGACATGACACATTAACTTTGTCTCTATTGGAGACATGACACATTCACTTGGTCTCTATTGGTGACATGACACATTCACTTTGTCTCTATTGGTGACATGACACCTTCACTTGGTCTCTATTGGTGACATGACACATTCACTTAGTCTCTATTGGTGACATGACACATTCACTTGCTCTCTATTGGTGACATGACACATTCACTTTGTCTCTATTGGTGACATGACACCTTCACTTGGTCTCTATTGGTGACATGACACATTCACTTGGTCTCTATTGGTGACATGGCACATTCATTTTGTCTCTATTGGTGACATGACACATTCACTTTGTCACTATTGCTGACATGACACATTCATTTGGTCTCTATTGGTGACATGACACATTCACTTGGTCTCTATTGGTGATATGGCACATTCATTTTGTCTCTATTGGTGACATGACACATTCACTTTGTCACTATTGCTGATATGACACATTCACTTTATCTTTATTGGTGATATGACACATTCACTTTGTCTCTATTGGTGACATGACACATTCACTTGGTCTCTATTGGCGACATGACACATTCATTTTATCTCTATTGGTGACATGGCACATTCATTTTGTCTCTATTGGTGACATGACACATTCACTTGGTCTCTATTGGTGACATCACACATTCACTTGGTCTCTATTTGTGACATGACACGTTCACTTTGTCTCTATTGGTGACATGACACATTCACTTTGTCTCTATTGGTGACATGGCACATTCATTCTGTCTCTATTGGTGACATGACAGATTCACTTCGTCTCTATTGGTGACATGACAGATTCACTTTCTCTCTATTGGTGACATGACACATTCACTTTGTCTCTATTGGTGACATGACACATTCATTTGGTCTCTATTGGTGACATGACACATTCATTTGGTCTCTATTAGTGACATGACACATTCACTTTGTCTCTATTGGTGACATGACACATTCACTTGGTCTCTATTGTTGACATGACACATTCATTTGGTCTCTATTGGTGACATGACACATTCATTTGGTCTCTATTGGTGACATGACACATTCACTTTGTCTCTATTGGTGACATGACACATTCACTTTGTCTCTATTGGTGACATGACACATTCATTTTGTGTCTTTTGGTGACATGACACATTCATTTTGTGTCTATTGGTGACATGACACATTCATTTGGTCTCTATTGGTGACATGACACATTCATTTGGTCTCTATTGGTGGCATGACACATTCACTTTGTCTCTATTGGTGACATGACACATTCATTTGGTCTCTATTGGTGACATGACACATTCATTTGGTCTCTATTGGTGACATGACACATTCATCTTGTCTCTATTGGTGACATGACACATTCACTTGGTCTCTATTGCTGACATGACACATTCACTTTGTCTCTATTGCTGACATGACACATTCATCTTGTCTTTATTGGTGACATGACACATTCATTTTGTCTCTATTGGTGACATGACACATTCATTTTGTCTCTATTGGTGATATGACACATTCACTTTGTATCTATTGCAGACATGACACATTCACTTTGTCTCTATTGCAGACATGACACATTCACTTTGTCTCTATTGGTGACATGACACATTCACTTTGTCTCTATTGGTGACATGTCACATTCACTTTGTCTCTATTGGTGACATGACACCTTCACTTGGTCTCTATTGGTGACATGACACATTCACTTAGTCTCTATTGGTGACATGACACATTCATTCTGTCTCTATTGGTGACATGACACATTCACTTTGTCTCTATTGGTGACATGACACATTAACTTTGTCTCTATTGGTGACATGACACATTCACTTGGTCCCTATTGCTGACATGACACATTCACTTTGTCTCTATTGGTAACATGACACATTCACTTAGTCTCTATTGATGACATAACACATTCACTTGGTCTCTATTGCTGACATGGCACATTCACTTTGTCTCTATTGGTGACATGACACATTCACTTTGTCTCTATTGGTGACATGACACATTAACTTTGTCTCTATTGGTGACATGACACATTAACTTTGTCTCTATTGGTGACATGACACATTCACTTGGTCTCTATTGGTGACATGACACATTCACTTTGTCTCTATTGGTGACATGACACCTTCACTTGGTCTCTATTGGTGACATGACACATTCACTTAGTCTCTATTGGTGACATGACACATTCATTCTGTCTCTATTGGTGACATGACACATTCACTTTGTCTCTATTGGTGACATGACACATTCAATTTGTCTCTATTGATGACATGACACATTCACTTGGTCTCTATTGGTGACATGACACATTCATTCTGTCTCTATTGGTGACATGACACATTCACTTTGTCTCTATTGGTGACATGACACATTCAATTTGTCTCTATTGATGACATGACACATTCACTTGGTCTCTATTGGTGACATGACACATTCACTTTTTCTCTATTGGTGACATGACACATTCACTTGGTCTCTATTGGTGACATGGCACATTCATTTTGTCTCTATTGGTGACGTGACACATTCACTTTGTCACTATTGCTGACATGACACATTCATTTGGTCTCTATTGGTGACATGACACATTCACTTGGTCTCTATTGGTGATATGGCACATTCACTTGGTCTCTATTGGTGACATGACACATTCACTTTTTCTCTATTGGTGACATGACACATTCACTTGGTCTCTATTGGTGACATGGCACATTCATTTTGTCTCTATTGGTGACATGACACATTCACTTTGTCACTATTGCTGACATGACACATTCATTTGGTCTCTATTGGTGACATGACACATTCACTTAGTCTCTATTGATGACATAACACATTCACTTGGTCTCTATTGGTGACATGACACATTCACTTTTTCTCTATTGGTGACATGACACATTCACTTGGTCTCTATTGGTGACATGACACATTAACTTTGTCTCTATTGGTGACATGACACATTAACTTTGTCTCTATTGGTGACATGACACATTCACTTGGTCTCTATTGGTGACATGACACATTCACTTTGTCTCTATTGGTGACATGACACCTTCACTTGGTCTCTATTGGTGACATGACACATTCACTTTGTCTCTATTGGTGACATGACACCTTCACTGGGTCTCAATTGGTGACATGACACATTCACTTAGTCTCTATTGGTGACATGACACATTCATTCTGTCTCTATTGGTGACATGACACATTCACTTTGTCTCTATTGGTGACATGACACATTCACTTTGTCTCTATTGATGACATGACACATTCACTTGGTCTCTATTGGTGACATGACACATTCACTTTTTCTCTATTGGTGACATGACACATTCACTTGGTCTCTATTGGTGACATGGCACATTCATTTTAAGTCTATTGGTGACATGACACATTCACTTTGTCACTATTGCTGACATGACACATTCACTTTGTCACTATTGGTGATATGACACATTCACTTTATCTTTATTGGTGATATGACACATTCACTTTGTCTCTATTGGTGACATGACACATTCACTTGGTCTCTATTGGCGACATGACACATTCATTTTATCTCTATTGGTGACATGACACATTCATTTTGTCGCTATTGGTGACATGACACATTCACTTGGTCTCTATTGGTGACATCACACATTCACTTGGTCTCTATTTGTGACATGACACGTTCACTTTGTCTCTATTGGTAACATGACACATTCACTTTGTCTCTATTGGTGACATGTCACATTCATTCTGTCTCTATTGGTGACATGACACATTCACTTAGTCTCTATTGGTGACATGACACATTCACTTTGTCTCTATTGGTGACGTGACACATTCATTTTGTCTCTATTGGTGACATGACACATTCACTTTGTCTCTATTAGTGACATGACACATTCATTTGGCTTCTATTGGTGACATGACACATTCATTTTGTCTCTATTGGTGACATGACACATTCACTTGGTCTCTATTGGTTACATGACACATTCATTTTATCTCTATTGGTGACATGACACATTCACTTTGTCTCTATTGGTAACATGACACAGTCACTTTGTCTCTATTGGTAACATGACACATTCACTTTATCTCTATTGGTGACATGACACATTCACTTTGTCTCTATTGGTAACATGACACATTCATTTTGTCTCTATTGGTGACATGACACGTTCATTCTGTCTCTATTGGTGACATGACACTTTCACTTGGTCTCTATTGGTGACATGACACATTCACTTTCTCTCTATTGATGACATAACACATTCACTTTGTATCTATTGGTGACATGACACATTAACTTTGTCTCTATTGGTGACATGACACATTCACTTGGTCTCTATTGGTGACATGTCACATTCACTTTGTCTCTATTGGTGACATGACACCTTCACTTGGTCTCTATTGGTGACATGACACATTCACTTAGTCGCTATTGGTGACATGACACATTCATTCTGTCTCTATTGGTGACATGACACATTCACTTTGTCTCTATTGGTGACATGACACATTAACTTTGTCTCTATTGGTGACATGACACATTCACTTGGTCCCTATTGCTGACATGACACATTCACTTTGTCTCTATTGGTAACATGACACATTCACTTAGTCTCTATTGATGACATAACACATTCACTTGGTCTCTATTGCTGACATGGCACATTCACTTTGTCTCTATTGGTGACATGACACATTCACTTTGTCTCTATTGGTGACATGACACATTAACTTTGTCTCTATTGGTGACATGACACATTAACTTTGTCTCTATTGGTGACATGACACATTCACTTGGTCTCTATTGGTGACATGACACATTCACTTTGTCTCTATTGGTGACATGACACCTTCACTTGGTCTCTATTGGTGACATGACACATTCACTTAGTCTCTATTGGTGACATGAAACATTCATTCTGTCTCTATTGGTGACATGACACATTCACTTTGTCTCTATTGGTGACATGACACATTCAATTTGTCTCTATTGATGACATGACACATTCACTTGGTCTCTATTGGTGACATGACACATTCATTCTGTCTCTATTGGTGACATGACACATTCACTTTGTCTCTATTGGTGACATGACACATTCAATTTGTCTCTATTGATGACATGACACATTCACTTGGTCTCTATTGGTGACATGACACATTCACTTTTTCTCTATTGGTGACATGACACATTCACTTGGTCTCTATTGGTGACATGGCACATTCATTTTGTCTCTATTGGTGACATGACACATTCACTTTGTCACTATTGCTGACATGACACATTCATTTGGTCTCTATTGGTGACATGACACATTCACTTGGTCTCTATTGGTGATATGGCACATTCACTTGGTCTCTATTGGTGACATGACACATTCACTTTTTCTCTATTGGTGACATGACACATTCACTTGGTCTCTATTGGTGACATGGCACATTCATTTTGTCTCTATTGGTGACATGACACATTCACTTTGTCACTATTGCTGACATGACACATTCATTTGGTCTCTATTGGTGACATGACACATTCACTTAGTCTCTATTGATGACATAACACATTCACTTGGTCTCTATTGGTGACATGACACATTCACTTTTTCTCTATTGGTGACATGACACATTCACTTTGTCTCTATTGGTGACATGACACATTAACTTTGTCTCTATTGGTGACATGACACATTAACTTTGTCTCTATTGGTGACATGACACATTCACTTGGTCTCTATTGGTGACATGACACATTCACTTTGTCTCTATTGGTGACATGACACCTTCACTTGGTCTCTATTGGTGACATGACACATTCACTTGGTCTCTATTGGTGACATGACACATTCACTTGCTCTCTATTGGTGACATGACACATTCACTTTGTCTCTATTGGTGACATGACACCTTCACTTGGTCTCTATTGGTGACATGACACATTCACTTGGTCTCTATTGGTGACATGGCACATTCATTTTGTCTCTATTGGTGACATGACACATTCACTTTGTCACTATTGCTGACATGACACATTCATTTGGTCTCTATTGGTGACATGACACATTCACTTGGTCTCTATTGGTGATATGGCACATTCATTTTGTCTCTATTGGTGACATGACACATTCACTTTGTCACTATTGCTGATATGACACATTCACTTTATCTTTATTGGTGATATGACACATTCACTTTGTCTCTATTGGTGACATGACACATTCACTTGGTCTCTATTGGCGACATGACACATTCATTTTATCTCTATTGGTGACATGGCACATTCATTTTGTCTCTATTGGTGACATGACACATTCACTTGGTCTCTATTGGTGACATCACACATTCACTTGGTCTCTATTTGTGACATGACACGTTCACTTTGTCTCTATTGGTGACATGACACATTCACTTTGTCTCTATTGGTGACATGGCACATTCATTCTGTCTCTATTGGTGACATGACAGATTCACTTCGTCTCTATTGGTGACATGACAGATTCACTTTCTCTCTATTGGTGACATGACACATTCACTTTGTCTCTATTGGTGACATGACACATTCATTTGGTCTCTATTGGTGACATGACACATTCATTTGGTCTCTATTAGTGACATGACACATTCACTTTGTCTCTATTGGTGACATGACACATTCACTTGGTCTCTATTGTTGACATGACACATTCATTTGGTCTCTATTGGTGACATGACACATTCATTTGGTCTCTATTGGTGACATGACACATTCACTTTGTCTCTATTGGTGACATGACACATTCACTTTGTCTCTATTGGTGACATGACACATTCATTTTGTGTCTTTTGGTGACATGACACATTCATTTTGTGTCTATTGGTGACATGACACATTCATTTGGTCTCTATTGGTGACATGACACATTCATTTGGTCTCTATTGGTGGCATGACACATTCACTTTGTCTCTATTGGTGACATGACACATTCATTTGGTCTCTATTGGTGACATGACACATTCATTTGGTCTCTATTGGTGACATGACACATTCATCTTGTCTCTATTGGTGACATGACACATTCACTTGGTCTCTATTGCTGACATGACACATTCACTTTGTCTCTATTGCTGACATGACACATTCATCTTGTCTTTATTGGTGACATGACACATTCATTTTGTCTCTATTGGTGACATGACACATTCATTTTGTCTCTATTGGTGATATGACACATTCACTTTGTATCTATTGCAGACATGACACATTCACTTTGTCTCTATTGCAGACATGACACATTCACTTTGTCTCTATTGGTGACATGACACATTCACTTTGTCTCTATTGGTGACATGTCACATTCACTTTGTCTCTATTGGTGACATGACACCTTCACTTGGTCTCTATTGGTGACATGACACATTCACTTAGTCTCTATTGGTGACATGACACATTCATTCTGTCTCTATTGGTGACATGACACATTCACTTTGTCTCTATTGGTGACATGACACATTAACTTTGTCTCTATTGGTGACATGACACATTCACTTGGTCCCTATTGCTGACATGACACATTCACTTTGTCTCTATTGGTAACATGACACATTCACTTAGTCTCTATTGATGACATAACACATTCACTTGGTCTCTATTGCTGACATGGCACATTCACTTTGTCTCTATTGGTGACATGACACATTCACTTTGTCTCTATTGGTGACATGACACATTAACTTTGTCTCTATTGGTGACATGACACATTAACTTTGTCTCTATTGGTGACATGACACATTCACTTGGTCTCTATTGGTGACATGACACATTCACTTTGTCTCTATTGGTGACATGACACCTTCACTTGGTCTCTATTGGTGACATGACACATTCACTTAGTCTCTATTGGTGACATGACACATTCATTCTGTCTCTATTGGTGACATGACACATTCACTTTGTCTCTATTGGTGACATGACACATTCAATTTGTCTCTATTGATGACATGACACATTCACTTGGTCTCTATTGGTGACATGACACATTCATTCTGTCTCTATTGGTGACATGACACATTCACTTTGTCTCTATTGGTGACATGACACATTCAATTTGTCTCTATTGATGACATGACACATTCACTTGGTCTCTATTGGTGACATGACACATTCACTTTTTCTCTATTGGTGACATGACACATTCACTTTGTCACTATTGCTGACATGACACATTCATTTGGTCTCTATTGGTGACATGACACATTCACTTGGTCTCTATTGGTGATATGGCACATTCACTTGGTCTCTATTGGTGACATGACACATTCACTTTTTCTCTATTGGTGACATGACACATTCACTTGGTCTCTATTGGTGACATGGCACATTCATTTTGTCTCTATTGGTGACATGACACATTCACTTTGTCACTATTGCTGACATGACACATTCATTTGGTCTCTATTGGTGACATGACACATTCACTTAGTCTCTATTGATGACATAACACATTCACTTGGTCTCTATTGGTGACATGACACATTCACTTTTTCTCTATTGGTGACATGACACATTCACTTGGTCTCTATTGGTGACATGACACATTAACTTTGTCTCTATTGGTGACATGACACATTAACTTTGTCTCTATTGGTGACATGACACATTCACTTGGTCTCTATTGGTGACATGACACATTCACTTTGTCTGTATTGGTGACATGACACCTTCACTTGGTCTCTATTGGTGACATGACACATTCACTTAGTCTCTATTGGTGACATGACACATTCACTTGCTCTCTATTGGTGACATGACACATTCACTTTGTCTCTATTGGTGACATGACACCTTCACTTGGTCTCTATTGGTGACATGACACATTCACTTGGTCTCTATTGGTGACATGGCACATTCATTTTGTCTCTATTGGTGACATGACACATTCACTTTGTCACTATTGCTGACATGACACATTCATTTGGTCTCTATTGGTGACATGACACATTCACTTGGTCTCTATTGGTGATATGGCACATTCATTTTGTCTCTATTGGTGACATGACACATTCACTTTGTCACTATTGCTGATATGACACATTCACTTTATCTTTATTGGTGATATGACACATTCACTTTGTCTCTATTGGTGACATGACACATTCACTTGGTCTCTATTGGCGACATGACACATTCATTTTATCTCTATTGGTGACATGACACATTCATTTTGTCTCTATTGGTGACATGACACATTCACTTGGTCTCTATTGGTGACATCACACATTCACTTGGTCTCTATTTGTGACATGACACGTTCACTTTGTCTCTATTGGTGACATGACACATTCACTTTGTCTCTATTGGTGACATGGCACATTCATTCTGTCTCTATTGGTGACATGACAGATTCACTTTGTCTCTATTGGTGACATGACAGATTCACTTTCTCTCTATTGGTGACATGACACATTCACTTTGTCTCTATTGGTGACATGACACATTCATTTGGTCTCTATTGGTGACATGACACATTCATTTGGTCTCTATTAGTGACATGACACATTCACTTTGTCTCTATTGGTGACATGACACATTCACTTGGTCTCTATTGTTGACATGACACATTCATTTGGTCTCTATTGGTGACATGACACATTCATTTGGTCTCTATTGGTGACATGACACATTCACTTTGTCTCTATTGGTGGCATGACACATTCACTTTGTCTCTATTGGTGACATGACACATTCATTTTGTGTCTTTTGGTGACATGACACATTCATTTTGTGTCTATTGGTGACATGACACATTCATTTGGTCTCTATTGGTGACATGACACATTCATTTGGTCTCTATTGGTGGCATGACACATTCACTTTTTCTCTATTGGTGACATGACACATTCATTTGGTCTCTATTGGTGACATGACACATTCATTTGGTCTCTATTGGTGACATGACACATTCGTCTTGTCTCTATTGGTGACATGACACATTCACTTGGTCTCTATTGCTGACATGACACATTCACTTTGTCTCTATTGCTGACATGACACATTCATCTTGTCTTTATTGGTGACATGACACATTCATTTTGTCTCTATTGGTGACATGACACATTCATTTTGTCTCTATTGGTGATATGACACTTCACTTTGTATCTATTGCAGACATGACACATTCACTTTGTCTCTATTGCAGACATGACACATTCACTTTGTCTCTATTGGTGACATGACACATTCACTTTGTCTCTATTGGTGACATGACACATTCACTTGGTCTCTATTGGTGACATGACACATTCACTTTGTCTCTATTGCTGACATGACACATTCATCTTGTCTTTATTGGTGACATGACACATTCATTTTGTCTCTATTGGTGACATGACACATTCATTTTGTCTCTATTGGTGACATGACACATTCACTTGGACTCTATTGGTGACATGACACATTCATTTGGTCTCTATTGGTGACATGACACATTCATTTGGTCTCTATTGGTGACATGACACATTCATTTGGTCTCTATTGGTGACATGACACATTCACTTTGTCTCTATTGCTGACATGACACATTCATCTTGTCTTTATTGGTGACATGACACATTCATTTTGTCTCTATTGGTGACATGACACAGTCACTTTGTCTCTATTGGTGACATGACACGTTCATTTGTCTCTATTGGTGACATGACACATTCGTTTTGTCTCTATTGGTGACTGGACACATTCACTTGGTCTCTATTGGTGACATGACACATTCACTTTGTCTCTATTGGTGACATGACACTCACTTTGTCTCTATTGGTAACATGACACATACACTTTGTCTCTACTGGTGACATGACACATTCATTTGGTCTCTATTGGTGACATGACACATTCATTTGGTCTCTATTGGTGACATGACACATTCACTTTGTCTCTATTGGTGACGTG
Organism: Eledone cirrhosa; assembly: GCA_964016885.1. Classification (NCBI taxonomy): domain Eukaryota; kingdom Metazoa; phylum Mollusca; class Cephalopoda; order Octopoda; family Eledonidae; genus Eledone; species Eledone cirrhosa. Next base: position 6,655,865 of record OZ024745.1, read on the forward strand.
ACACATTCATTTGGTCTCTATTGGTGACATGACACGTTCATTTGGTCTCTGTTGGTGACGTGACACATTCATTTGGTCTCTATTGGTGACATGACACGTTCATCTGGTCTCTATTGGTGACATGACACATTCATTTGGTCTCTATTGAAGACATGACACATTCATTTTGTCTCTATTGGTGACATGACACATTCACTTTGTCTCTATTGGTGACATGACACATTCACTTTGTCTCTATTGGTGACATGACTCATTCACTTTGTCTCTATTGGTGACATGACACATTCACTTTGTCTCTATTGGTGACATGACACATTCACTTTGTCTCTATTGGTGGCATGACACATTCATTTGGTCTCTATTGGTGACATGACACATTCATTTGTCTCTATTGGTGACATGACACATTCATTTGGACTCTATTGGTGACATGACACATTCACTTTGTCTCTATTGGTGACATGACACATTCACTTTGTCTCTATTGGTGACATGACACATTCACTTTGTCTCTATTGGTGACATGACACATTCACTTGGTCTCTATTGGTGACATGACACATTCACTTTGTCTCTATTGGTGACATGACACATTCATTTGTCTCTATTGGTGACATGACACATTCATTTGGTCTCTATTGGTGACATGACACATTCACTTTGTCTCTATTGGTGACATGACACATTCACTTGGTCTCTATTGGTGACATGACACATTCATTTTGTGTCTATTAGTGACATGACACATTCATTTGGTCTCTATTGGTGACATGACACATTCGTTTGGTCTCTATTGGTGACATGACACATTCATTTGGTCTCTATTAGTGACATGACACATTCACTTTGTCTCTATTGGTGACATGACACATTCACTTTGTCTCTATTGGTGACATGACACATTCACTTGGTCTCTATTGGTGACATGACACATTCACTTTGTCTCTATTGGTGACATGACACATTCACTTTGTCTCTATTGGTGGCATGACACATTCATTTGGTCTCTATTGGTGACATGACACATTCATTTGTCTCTATTGGTGACATGACACATTCATTTGGTCTCTATTGGTGACATGACACATTCACTTTGTCTCTATTGGTGACATGACACATTCACTTTGTCTCTATTGGTGACATGACACATTCATTTTGTGTCTTTTGGTGACATGACACATTCATTTTGTGTCTATTGGTGACATGACACATTCATTTGGTCTCTATTGGTGACATGACACATTCATTTTGTCTCTATTGGTGGCATGACACATTCACTTTGTCTCTATTGGTGACATGACACATTCACTTTGTCTCTATTGGTGACATGACACATTCACTTTGTCTCTATTGGTGACATGACACATTCATTTGGTCTCTATTAGTGACATGACACATTCACTTTGTCTCTATTGGTGACATGACACATTCACTTGGTCTCTATTGTTGACATGACACATTCATTTGGTCTCTATTGGTGACATGACACATTCATTTGGTCTCTATTGGTGACATGACACATTCACTTTGTCTCTATTGGTGGCATGACACATTCACTTTGTCTCTATTGGTGACATGACACATTCATTTTGTGTCTTTTGGTGACATGACACATTCATTTTGTGTCTATTGGTGACATGACACATTCATTTGGTCTCTATTGGTGACATGACACATTCATTCGGTCTCTATTGGTGGCATGACACATTCACTTTTTCTCTATTGGTGACATGACACATTCATTTGGTCTCTATTGGTGACATGACACATTCATTTGGTCTCTATTGGTGACATGACACATTCATCTTGTCTCTATTGGTGACATGACACATTCACTTTGTCTCTATTGCTGACATGACACATTCACTTTGTCTCTATTGCTGACATGACACATTCATCTTGTCTTTATTGGTGACATGACACATTCATTTTGTCTCTATTGGTGACATGACACATTCATTTTGTCTCTATTGGTGATATGACACTTCACTTTGTATCTATTGCAGACATGACACATTCACTTTGTCTCTATTGCAGACATGACACATTCACTTTGTCTCTATTGGTGACATGACACATTCACTTTGTCTCTATTGGTGACATGACACATTCACTTGGTCTCTATTGGTGACATGACACATTCACTTTGTCTCTATTGCTGACATGACACATTCATCTTGTCTTTATTGGTGACATGACACATTCATTTTGTCTCTATTGGTGACATGACACATTCATTTTGTCTCTATTGGTGACATGACACATTCACTTGGACTCTATTGGTGACATGACACATTCATTTGGTCTCTATTGGTGACATGACACATTCATTTGGTCTCTATTGGTGACATGACACATTCATTTGGTCTCTATTGGTGACATGACACATTCACTTTGTCTCTATTGCTGACATGACACATTCATCTTGTCTTTATTGGTGACATGACACATTCATTTTGTCTCTATTGGTGACATGACACAGTCACTTTGTCTCTATTGGTGACATGACACGTTCATTTGTCTCTATTGGTGACATGACACATTCGTTTTGTCTCTATTGGTGACTGGACACATTCACTTGGTCTCTATTGGTGACATGACACATTCACTTTGTCTCTATTGGTGACATGACACTCACTTTGTCTCTATTGGTGACATGACACATACACTTTGTCTCTACTGGTGACATGACACATTCATTTGGTCTCTATTGGTGACATGACACATTCATTTGGTCTCTATTGGTGACATGACACATTCACTTTGTCTCTATTGGTGACGTGACACATTCATTTGGTCTCTATTGGTGACATGACACGTTCATTTGGTCTCTATTGGTGACGTGACACATTCATTTGGTCTCTATTGGTGACATGACACGTTCATCTGGTCTCTATTGGTGACATGACACATTCATTTGGTCTCTATTGAAGACATGACACATTCATTTTGTCTCTATTGGTGACATGACACGTTCATCTGGTCTCTATTGGTGACATGACACATTCATTTGGTCTCTATTGAAGACATGACACATTCATTTTGTCTCTATTGGTGACATGACACATTCACTTTGTCTCTATTGGTGACATGACACATTCACTTTGTCTCTATTGGTGACATGACTCATTCACTTTGTCTCTATTGGTGACATGACACATTCACTTTGTCTCTATTGGTGACATGACACATTCACTTTGTCTCTATTGGTGGCATGACACATTCATTTGGTCTCTATTGGTGACATGACACATTCATTTGTCTCTATTGGTGACATGACACATTCATTTGGACTCTATTGGTGACATGACACATTCACTTTGTCTCTATTGGTGACATGACACATTCACTTTGTCTCTATTGGTGACATGACACATTCACTTTGTCTCTATTGGTGACATGACACATTCACTTGGTCTCTATTGGTGACATGACACATTCACTTTGTCTCTATTGGTGACATGACACATTCATTTGTCTCTATTGGTGACATGACACATTCATTTGGTCTCTATTGGTGACATGACACATTCACTTTGTCTCTATTGGTGATATGACACATTCACTTGGTCTCTATTGGTGACATGACACATTCATTTTGTGTCTATTAGTGACATGACACATTCATTTGGTCTCTATTGGTGACATGACACATTCGTTTGGTCTCTATTGGTGACATGACACATTCATTTGGTCTCTATTAGTGACATGACACATTCACTTTGTCTCTATTGGTGACATGACACATTCACTTTGTCTCTATTGGTGAAATGACACATTCACTTGGTCTCTATTGGTGACATGACACATTCACTTTGTCTCTATTGGTGACATGACACATTCACTTTGTCTCTATTGGTGGCATGACACATTCATTTGGTCTCTATTGGTGACATGTCACATTCATTTGTCTCTATTGGTGACATGACACATTCATTTGGTCTCTATTGGTGACATGACACATTCACTTTGTCTCTATTGGTGACATGACACATTCACTTTGTCTCTATTGGTGACATGACACATTCATTTTGTGTCTTTTGGTGACATGACACATTCATTTTGTGTCTATTGGTGACATGACACATTCATTTGGTCTCTATTGGTGACATGACACATTCATTTTGTCTCTATTGGTGGCATGACACATTCACTTTGTCTCTATTGGTGACATGACACATTCACTTTGTCTCTATTGGTGACATGACACATTCACTTTGTCTCTATTGGTGACATGACACATTCATTTGGTCTCTATTAGTGACATGACACATTCACTTTGTCTCTATTGGTGACATGACACATTCACTTGGTCTCTATTGTTGACATGACACATTCATTTGGTCTCTATTGGTGACATGACACATTCATTTGGTCTCTATTGGTGACATGACACATTCACTTTGTCTCTATTGGTGGCATGACACATTCACTTTGTCTCTATTGGTGACATGACACATTCATTTTGTGTCTTTTGGTGACATGACACATTCATTTTGTGTCTATTGGTGACATGACACATTCATTTGGTCTCTATTGGTGACATGACACATTCATTCGGTCTCTATTGGTGGCATGACACATTCACTTTTTCTCTATTGGTGACATGACACATTCATTTGGTCTCTATTGGTGACATGACACATTCATTTGGTCTCTATTGGTGACATGACACATTCATCTTGTCTCTATTGGTGACATGACACATTCACTTTGTCTCTATTGCTGACATGACACATTCACTTTGTCTCTATTGCTGACATGACACATTCATCTTGTCTTTATTGGTGACATGACACATTCATTTTGTCTCTATTGGTGACATGACACATTCATTTTGTCTCTATTGGTGATATGACACTTCACTTTGTATCTATTGCAGACATGACACATTCACTTTGTCTCTATTGCAGACATGACACATTCACTTTGTCTCTATTGGTGACATGACACATTCACTTTGTCTCTATTGGTGACATGACACATTCACTTGGTCTCTATTGGTGACATGACACATTCACTTTGTCTCTATTGCTGACATGACACATTCATCTTGTCTTTATTGGTGACATGACACATTCATTTTGTCTCAATTGGTGACATGACACATTCATTTTGTCTCTATTGGTGACATGACACATTCACTTGGACTCTATTGGTGACATGACACATTCATTTGGTCTCTATTGGTGACATGACACATTCATTTGGTCTCTATTGGTGACATGACACATTCATTTGGTCTCTATTGGTGACATGACACATTCACTTTGTCTCTATTGCTGACATGACACATTCATCTTGTCTTTATTGGTGACATGACACATTCATTTTGTCTCTATTGGTGACATGACACAGTCACTTTGTCTCTATTGGTGACATGACACGTTCATTTGTCTCTATTGGTGACATGACACATTCGTTTTGTCTCTATTGGTGACTGGACACATTCACTTGGTCTCTATTGGTGACATGACACATTCACTTTGTCTCTATTGGTGACATGACACTCACTTTGTCTCTATTGGTGACATGACACATACACTTTGTCTCTACTGGTGACATGACACATTCATTTGGTCTCTATTGGTGACATGACACATTCATTTGGTCTCTATTGGTGACATGACACATTCACTTTGTCTCTATTGGTGACGTGACACATTCATTTGGTCTCTATTGGTGACATGACACGTTCATTTGGTCTCTATTGGTGACGTGACACATTCATTTGGTCTCTATTGGTGACATGACACGTTCATCTGGTCTCTATTGGTGACATGACACATTCATTTGGTCTCTATTGAAGACATGACACATTCATTTTGTCTCTATTGGTGACATGACACATTCATTTGGTCTCTATTGGTGACATGACACATTCATCTTGTCTCTATTGGTGACATGACACATTCACTTGGTCTCTATTGCTGACATGACACATTCACTTTGTCTCTATTGCTGACATGACACATTCATCTTGTCTTTATTGGTGACATGACACATTCATTTTGTCTCTATTGGTGACATGACACATTCATTTTGTCTCTATTGGTGATATGACACTTCACTTTGTATCTATTGCAGACATGACACATTCACTTTGTCTCTATTGCAGACATGACACATTCACTTTGTCTCTATTGGTGACATGACACATTCACTTTGTCTCTATTGGTGACATGACACATTCACTTGGTCTCTATTGGTGACATGACACATTCACTTTGTCTCTATTGCTGACATGACACATTCATCTTGTCTTTATTGGTGACATGACACATTCATTTTGTCTCTATTGGTGACATGACACATTCATTTTGTCTCTATTGGTGACATGACACATTCACTTGGACTCTATTGGTGACATGACACATTCATTTGGTCTCTATTGGTGACATGACACATTCTTTTGGTCTCTATTGGTGACATGACACATTCATTTGGTCTCTATTGGTGACATGACACATTCACTTTGTCTCTATTGCTGACATGACACATTCATCTTGTCTTTATTGGTGACATGACACATTCATTTTGTCTCTATTGGTGACATGACACAGTCACTTTGTCTCTATTGGTGACATGACACGTTCATTTGTCTCTATTGGTGACATGACACATTCGTTTTGTCTCTATTGGTGACTGGACACATTCACTTGGTCTCTATTGGTGACATGACACATTCACTTTGTCTCTATTGGTGACATGACACTCACTTTGTCTCTATTGGTAACATGACACATACACTTTGTCTCTACTGGTGACATGACACATTCATTTGGTCTCTATTGGTGACATGACACATTCATTTGGTCTCTATTGGTGACATGACACATTCACTTTGTCTCTATTGGTGACGTGACACATTCATTTGGTCTCTATTGGTGACATGACACGTTCATTTGGTCTCTATTGGTGACGTGACACATTCATTTGGTCTCTATTGGTGACATGACACGTTCATCTGGTCTCTATTGGTGACATGACACATTCATTTGGTCTCTATTGAAGACATGACACATTCATTTTGTCTCTATTGGTGACATGACACATTCACTTTGTCTCTATTGGTGACATGACACATTCACTTTGTCTCTATTGGGGACATGACTCATTCACTTTGTCTCTATTGGTGACATGACACATTCACTTTGTCTCTATTGGTGACATGACACATTCACTTTGTCTCTATTGGTGGCATGACACATTCATTTGGTCTCTATTGGTGACATGACACATTCATTTGTCTCTATTGGTGACATGACACATTCATTTGGTCTCTATTGGTGACATGACACATTCACTTTGTCTCTATTGGTGACATGACACATTCACTTTGTCTCTATTGGTGACATGACACATTCACTTTGTCTCTATTGGTGACATGACACATTCACTTGGTCTCTATTGGTGACATGACACATTCACTTTGTCTCTATTGGTGACATGACACATTCATTTGTCTCTATTGGTGACATGACACATTCATTTGGTCTCTATTGGTGACATGACACATTCACTTTGTCTCTATTGGTGACATGACACATTCACTTGGTCTCTATTGGTGACATGACACATTCATTTTGTGTCTATTAGTGACATGACACATTCATTTGGTCTCTATTGGTGACATGACACATTCGTTTGGTCTCTATTGGTGACATGACACATTCATTTGGTCTCTATTAGTGACATGACACATTCACTTTGTCTCTATTGGTGACATGACACATTCACTTTGTCTCTATTGGTGACATGACACATTCACTTGGTCTCTATTGGTGACATGACACATTCACTTTGTCTCTATTGGTGACATGACACATTCACTTTGTCTCTATTGGTGGCATGACACATTCATTTGGTCTCTATTGGTGACATGACACATTCATTTGTCTCTATTGGTGACATGACACATTCATTTGGTCTCTATTGGTGACATGACACATTCACTTTGTCTCTATTGGTGACATGACACATTCACTTTGTCTCTATTGGTGACATGACACATTCATTTTGTGTCTTTTGGTGACATGACACATTCATTTTGTGTCTATTGGTGACATGACACATTCATTTGGTCTCTATTGGTGACATGACACATTCATTTTGTCTCTATTGGTGGCATGACACATTCACTTTGTCTCTATTGGTGACATGACACATTCACTTTGTCTCTATTGGTGACATGACACATTCACTTTGTCTCTATTGGTGACATGACACATTCATTTGGTCTCTATTAGTGACATGACACATTCACTTTGTCTCTATTGGTGACATGACACATTCACTTGGTCTCTATTGTTGACATGACACATTCATTTGGTCTCTATTGGTGACATGACACATTCATTTGGTCTCTATTGGTGACATGACACATTCACTTTGTCTCTATTGGTGGCATGACACATTCACTTTGTCTCTATTGGTGACATGACACATTCATTTTGTGTCTTTTGGTGACATGACACATTCATTTTGTGTCTATTGGTGACATGACACATTCATTTGGTCTCTATTGGTGACATGACACATTCATTCGGTCTCTATTGGTGGCATGACACATTCACTTTTTCTCTATTGGTGACATGACACATTCATTTGGTCTCTATTGGTGACATGACACATTCATTTGGTCTCTATTGGTGACATGACACATTCATCTTGTCTCTATTGGTGACATGACACATTCACTTGGTCTCTATTGCTGACATGACACATTCACTTTGTCTCTATTGCTGACATGACACATTCATCTTGTCTTTATTGGTGACATGACACATTCATTTTGTCTCTATTGGTGACATGACACATTCATTTTGTCTCTATTGGTGATATGACACTTCACTTTGTATCTATTGCAGACATGACACATTCACTTTGTCTCTATTGCAGACATGACACATTCACTTTGTCTCTATTGGTGACATGACACATTCACTTTGTCTCTATTGGTGACATGACACATTCACTTGGTCTCTATTGGTGACATGACACATTCACTTTGTCTCTATTGCTGACATGACACATTCATCTTGTCTTTATTGGTGACATGACACATTCATTTTGTCTCTATTGGTGACATGACACATTCATTTTGTCTCTATTGGTGACATGACACATTCACTTGGACTCTATTGGTGACATGACACATTCATTTGGTCTCTATTGGTGACATGACACATTCATTTGGTCTCTATTGGTGACATGACACATTCATTTGGTCTCTATTGGTGACATGACACATTCACTTTGTCTCTATTGCTGACATGACACATTCATCTTGTCTTTATTGGTGACATGACACATTCATTTTGTCTCTATTGGTGACATGACACAGTCACTTTGTCTCTATTGGTGACATGACACGTTCATTTGTCTCTATTGGTGACATGACACATTCGTTTTGTCTCTATTGGTGACTGGACACATTCACTTGGTCTCTATTGGTGACATGACACATTCACTTTGTCTCTATTGGTGACATGACACTCACTTTGTCTCTATTGGTGACATGACACATACACTTTGTCTCTACTGGTGACATGACACATTCATTTGGTCTCTATTGGTGACATGACACATTCATTTGGTCTCTATTGGTGACATGACACATTCACTTTGTCTCTATTGGTGACGTGACACATTCATTTGGTCTCTATTGGTGACATGACACGTTCATTTGGTCTCTATTGGTGACGTGACACATTCATTTGGTCTCTATTGGTGACATGACACGTTCATCTGGTCTCTATTGGTGACATGACACATTCATTTGGTCTCTATTGAAGACATGACACATTCATTTTGTCTCTATTGGTGACATGACACATTCACTTTGTCTCTATTGGTGACATGACACATTCACTTTGTCTCTATTGGTGACATGACTCATTCACTTTGTCTCTATTGGTGACATGACACATTCACTTTGTCTCTATTGGTGACATGACACATTCACTTTGTCTCTATTGGTGGCATGACACATTCATTTGGTCTCTATTGGTGACATGACACATTCATTTGTCTCTATTGGTGACATGACACATTCATTTGGACTCTATTGGTGACATGACACATTCACTTTGTCTCTATTGGTGACATGACACATTCACTTTGTCTCTATTGGTGACATGACACATTCACTTTGTCTCTATTGGTGACATGACACATTCACTTGGTCTCTATTGGTGACATGACACATTCACTTTGTCTCTATTGGTGACATGACACATTCATTTGTCTCTATTGGTGACATGACACATTCATTTGGTCTCTATTGGTGACATGACACATTCACTTTGTCTCTATTGGTGACATGACACATTCACTTGGTCTCTATTGGTGACATGACACATTCATTTTGTGTCTATTAGTGACATGACACATTCATTTGGTCTCTATTGGTGACATGACACATTCGTTTGGTCTCTATTGGTGACATGACACATTCATTTGGTCTCTATTAGTGACATGACACATTCACTTTGTCTCTATTGGTGACATGACACATTCACTTGGTCTCTATTGGTGACATGACACATTTACTTTGTCTCTATTGGTGACATGACACATTCACTTTGTCTCTATTGGTGGCATGACACATTCACTTGGTCTCTATTGGTGACATGACACATTCATTTGTCTCTATTGGTGACATGACACATTCATTTGGTCTCTATTGGTGACATGACACATTCACTTTGTCTCTACTGGTGACATGACACATTCACTTTGTCTCTATTGGTGACATGACACATTCATTTTGTGTCTTTTGGTGACATGACACATTCATTTTGTGTCTATTGGTGACATGACACATTCATTTGGTCTCTATTGGTGACATGACACATTCATTTTGTCTCTATTGGTGGCATGACACATTCACTTTGTCTCTATTGGTGACATGACACATTCACTTTGTCTCTATTGGTGACATGACACATTCACTTTGTCTCTATTGGTGACATGACACATTCACTTTTTCTCTATTGGTGACATCACACATTCATTTGGTCTCTATTGGTGACATGACACATTCATTTGGTCTCTATTGGTGACATGACACATTCATTTGGTCTCTATTGGTGACATGACACATTTATTTGGTCTTTATTGGTGACATGACACCTTCATTTGGTCACTATTGGTGACATGACACCTTCATTTGGTCTCTATCGGTGACGTGACACATTCATTTGGTCTCTATTGGTGACGTGACACATTCATTTTGTCTCTATTGGTGACATGACACATTCACTTTGTCTCTATTGGTAACATGACACATTCACTTTGTCTCTATTGGTAACATGACACATTCACTTTGTCTCTATTGCTGACATGACACATTCACATTGTCTCTATTGGTAACATGACACATTCACTTTGTCTCTATTGGTGACATGTCACATTCACTTTGTCTCTATTGGTGACATGACACATTTATCTGGTCTCTATTGGTGACATGACATATTCATTTGTTCTCTATTGGTGACATGACACATTCACTTTGTCTCTATTGGTGACATGACACATTCATTTTATCTCTATTGGTTGCATGACACATTCATTTTGTCTCTATTGGTGGCATGACACATTCACTTTGTCTCTATTGGTGATTTGACACATTCATTTTGTCTCTATTGGTGAGATGACACATTCACTTTGTCTCTATTGGTGACATGACAGATTCACTTTTTCTCTATTGGTGACATGACACATTCACTTGGTCTCTATTGGTGAGATGACACATTCACTTTGTCTCTATTGGTGACATGACACATTCACTTTGTCTCTATTGGTGGCATGACACATTCATTTGGTCTCTATTGGTGACATGACACATTCATTTGTCTCTATTGGTGACATGACACATTCATTTGGTCTCTATTGGTGACATGACACATTCATTTTGTGTCTATTGGTGACATGACACATTCATTTGGTCTCTACTGGTGACATGACACATTCATTTTGTGTCTTTTGGTGACATGACACATTCACTTTGTCTCTATGGTGACATGACACATTCACTTTGTCTCTATTGGTGACATGACACATTCATTTTGTGTCTTTTGGTGACATGACACATTCATTTTGTGTCTATTGGTGACATGACACATTTATTTGGTCTCTATTGGTGACATGACACATTCATTTGGTCTCTATTGGTGGCATGACACATTCACTTTGTCTCTATTGGTGACATGACACATTCATTTGGTCTCTATTGGTGACATGACACATTCATTTGGTCTCTATTGGTGACATGACACATTCACCTTGTCTCTATTGGTGACATGACACATTCACTTGGTCTCTATTGCTGACATGACACATTCACTTTGTCTCTATTGCTGACATGACACATTCATCTTGTCTTTATTGGTGACATGACACATTCATTTTGTCTCTATTGGTGACATGACACATTCATTTTGTCTCTATTGGTGACATGACACATTCACTTTGTATCTATTGCAGACATGACACATTCACTTTGTCTCTATTGCAGACATGACACATTCACTTTGTCTCTATTGGTGACATGACACATTCACTTTGTCTCTATTGGTGACATGACACATTCACTTGGTCTCTATTGGTGACATGACACATTCACTTTGTCTCTATTGCTGACATGACACATTCATCTTGTCTTTATTGGTGACATGACACATTCATTTTGTCTCTATTGGTGACATGACACATTCATTTTGTCTCTATTGGTGACATGACACATTCACTTGGACTCTACTGGTGACATGACACATTCACTTTGTCTCTATTGGTGGCATGACACATTCATTTGGTCTCTATTGGTGACATGACACATTCATTTGTCTCTATTGGTGACATGACACATTCATTTGGACTCTATTGGTGACATGACACATTCACTTTGTCTCTATTGGTGACATGACACATTCACTTTGTCTCTATTGGTGACATGACACATTCACTTTGTCTCTATTGGTGACATGAAACATTCATTTTGTGTCTATTAGTGACATGACACATTCATTTGGTCTCTATTGGTGACATGACACATTCATTTGGTCTCTATTAGTGACATGACACATTCATTTGGTCTCTATTAGTGACATGACACATTCACTTTGTCTCTATTGGTGACATGACACATTCACTTTGTCTCTATTGGTGACATGACACATTCACTTGGTCTCTATTGGTGACATGACACATTCACTTTGTCTCTATTGGTGACATGACACATTCATTTGTCTCTATTGGTGACATGACACATTCATTTGGTCTCTATTGGTGACATGACACATTCACTTGGTCTCTATTGGTGACATGACACATTCATTTTGTGTCTATTAGTGACATGACACATTCATTTGGTCTCTATTGGTGACATGACACATTCGTTTGGTCTCTATTGGTGACATGACACATTCACTTTGTCTCTATTGGTGACATGACACGTTCATTTGTCTCTATTGGTGACATGACACATTCACTTTGTCTCTATTTGTGACATGACACACTCACTTTGTCTCTATATGTGACATGACACATTCACTTTGTCTCTATTGGTGACATGACACATTCATTTGGTCTCTATTGGTGACATGCCACATTCATTTGGTCTCTATTGGTGACATGCCACATTCATTTGGTCTCTATTGGTGACATGCCACGTTCACTTTGTCTCTATTGGTGACATGCCACATTCACTTTGTCTCTATTGGTGACATAACACATTCACTTTGTCTCTATTGGTGACATGACACATTCACTCTGTCTCTATTAGTGACATGACACATTCACATTGTCTCTATTGGTGACATGACACATTCACTTTGTCTCTATTGGTGACATGACAAATTCACTTTGTCTCTATTAGTGACGTGACACATTCACTTTGTCTCTATTGGTGACATGACACATTCACATTGTCTCTATTGGTGACATGACACATTCACTTTGTCTCTATTTGTGACAGGACACATTCATTTGGTCTCTATTGGTGACATGACACATTCACTTTGTCTCTATTGCTGACATGACACATTCATTTTGTGTCTATTTGTGACATGACACATTCATCTGGTCTCTATTGGTGACATGACACATTCATTTGTTCTCTATTGGTGACATGACACATTCACTTTGTCTCTATTGGTGACATGACACATTCATTTTATCTCTATTGGTTGCATGACACATTCATTTTGTCTCTATTGGTGGCATGACACATTCACTTTGTCTCTATTGGTGACATGACACATTCATTTTGTCTCTATTGGTGACATGACACATTCACTTTGTCTCTATTGGTGACATGACAGATTCACTTTTTCTCTATTGGTGACATGACACATTCACTTGGTCTCTATTGGTGAGATGACACATTCACTTTGTCTCTATTGGTGACATGACACATTCACTTTGTCTCTATTGGTGGCATGACACATTCATTTGGTCTCTATTGGTGACATGACACATTCATTTGTCTCTATTGGTGACATGACACATTTATTTGGTCTCTATTGGTGACATGACACATTCACTTTGTCTCTATTGGTGACATGACACATTCATTTTGTGTCTTTTGGTGACATGACACATTCATTTTTTGTCTATTGGTGACATGACACATTCATTTGGTCTCTATTGGTGACATGACACATTCATTTTGTGTCTTTTGGTGACATGACACATTCATTTTGTGTCTATTGGTGACATGACACATTCATTTGGTCTCTATTGGTGACATGACACATTCATTTGGTCTCTATTGGTGACATGACACATTCACTTTGTCTCTATTGGTGACGTGACACATTCACTTTGTCTCTATTGGTGACATGACACGTTCATTTTGTCTCTATTGGTGACATGACACATTCACTTTGTCTCTATTGGTGACATGACACATTCACTTTGTCTCTATTGGTGACATGACACGTTCATTTGTCTCTATTCGTGACATGACACATTCACTTTGTCTCTATTGATGACATGACACACTCACTTTGTCTCTATATGTGACATGACACATTCACTTTGTCTCTATTGGTGACATGACACATTCATTTGGTCTCTATTGGTGACATGCCACATTCATTTGGTCTCTATTGGTGACATGCCACATTCATTTGGTCTCTATTGGTGACATGCCACGTTCACTTTGTCTCTATTGATGACATGCCACATTCACTTTGTCTCTATTGGTGACATAACACATTCACTTTGTCTCTATTGGTGACATGACACATTCACTTTGTCTCTATTAGTGACGTGACACATTCACTTTGTCTCTATTAGTGACATGACACATTCACATTGTCTCTATTGGTGACATGACACATTCACTTTGTCTCTATTGGTGACATGACACATTCACTTTGTCTCTATTAGTGACGTGACACATTCACTTTGTCTCTATTGGTGACATGACACATTCACATTGTCTCTATTGGTGACATGACACATTCACTTTGTCTCTATTGGTGACAGGACACATTCATTTGGTCTCTATTGGTGACATGACACATTCACTTTGTCTCTATTGCTGACATGACACATTCACTTTGTCTCTATTGGTGACATGACACATTCACTTTGTCTCTATTGGTGACATGACACATTCATTTTGTGTCTATTAGTGACATGACACATTCATTTGGTCTCTATTGGTGACATGACACATTCACTTTGTCTCTATTGGTGACATGACACATTCACTTTGTCTCTATTGGTGACATGACACATTCATTTTGTGTCTTTTGGTGACATGACACATTCATTTTGTGTCTATTGGTGACATGACACATTCATTTGGTCTCTATTGGTGACATGACACATTCCTTTGGTCTCTATTGGTGACATGACACATTCACTTTGTCTCTATTGGTGACGTGACACATTCACTTTGTCTCTATTGGTGACATGACACATTCACTCTGTCTCTATTGGTGACATGACACATTCACTCTGTCTCTATTGGTGACATGACACATTCATTTTGTCTCTATTGGTGGCATGACACATTCACTTTGTCTCTATTGGTGACATGACACATTCACTTTGTCTCTATTGGTGACATGACACATTCACTTTGTCTCTATTGGTGACATGACACATTCACTTGGTCTCTATTGCTGACATGACACGTTCATTTTGTCTCTATTGGTGACATGACACATTCACTTAGTCTCTATTGGTGACATGACACATTCACTTTGTCTCTATTGGTGACATGACACATTCACTTTGTCTCTATTGGTTACATGACACATTCACTTTGTCTCTATTGGTGACATGACACATTCATTTGGTCTCTATTGGTGACATGACACATTCATTTGGGCTCAATTGGTGACATGACACATTCATTTGGTCTTTATTGGTGACATGACACCTTCATTTGGTCTCTATTGGTGACGTGACACATTCATTTGGTCTCTATTGGTGACGTGTCACATTCCTTTGGTCTCTATTGGTGACGTGACACATTCATTTTGTCTCTATTGGTGACATGACACATTCACTTTGTCTCTATTGGTGACATGACACAGTCACTTTGTCTCTATTGGTGACATGACACATTCACTTTGTCTGTATTGGTAACATGACACATTCACTTTGTCTCTATTGGTAACATGACACATTCACTTTGTCTCTATTGGTGACATGACACATTCACTTTGTCTCTATTGGTGACATGACACATTCATCTGGTCTCTATTGGTGACATGACACATTCATTTGTTCTCTATTGGTGACATGACACGTTCACTTTGTCTCTATTGGTGACATGACACATTCATTTTATCTCTATTGGTTGCATGACACATTCATTTTGTCTCTATTGGTGGCATGACACATTCATTTGGTCTCTATTGGTGAGATGACACATTCATTTGGTCTCTATTGGTGACATGACACATTCACTTTGTCTCTATTGGTGACATGACACATTCACTTTGTCTCTATTGGTGACATGACACATTCATTTTGTGTCTTTTGGTGACATGACACATTCATTTTGTGTCTATTGGTGACATGACACATTCATTTGGTCTCTATTGGTGACATGACACATTCATTTTGTGTCTTTTGGTGACATGACACATTCATTTTGTGTCTATTGGTGACATGACACATTCATTTGGTCTCTATTGGTGACATGCCACATTCATTTGGTCTCTATTGGTGACATGCCACGTTCACTTTGTCTCTATTGATGACATGCCACATTCACTTTGTCTCTATTGGTGACATAACACATTCACTTTGTCTCTATTGGTGACATGACACATTCACTTTGTCTCTATTAGTGACGTGACACATTCACTTTGTCTCTATTAGTGACATGACACATTCACATTGTCTCTATTGGTGACATGACACATTCACTTTGTCTCTATTGGTGACATGACACATTCACTTTGTCTCTATTAGTGACGTGACACATTCACTTTGTCTCTATTGGTGACATGACACATTCACATTGTCTCTATTGGTGACATGACACATTCACTTTGTCTCTATTGGTGACAGGACACATTCATTTGGTCTCTATTGGTGACATGACACATTCACTTTGTCTCTATTGCTGACATGACACATTCACTTTGTCTCTATTGGTGACATGACACATTCACTTTGTCTCTATTGGTGACATGACACATTCATTTTGTGTCTATTAGTGACATGACACATTCATTTGGTCTCTATTGGTGACATGACACATTCACTTTGTCTCTATTGGTGACATGACACATTCACTTTGTCTCTATTGGTGACATGACACATTCATTTTGTGTCTTTTGGTGACATGACACATTCATTTTGTGTCTATTGGTGACATGACACATTCATTTGGTCTCTATTGGTGACATGACACATTCCTTTGGTCTCTATTGGTGACATGACACATTCACTTTGTCTCTATTGGTGACGTGACACATTCACTTTGTCTCTATTGGTGACATGACACATTCACTCTGTCTCTATTGGTGACATGACACATTCACTCTGTCTCTATTGGTGACATGACACATTCATTTTGTCTCTATTGGTGGCATGACACATTCACTTTGTCTCTATTGGTGACATGACACATTCACTTTGTCTCTATTGGTGACATGACACATTCACTTTGTCTCTATTGGTGACATGACACATTCACTTGGTCTCTATTGCTGACATGACACGTTCATTTTGTCTCTATTGGTGACATGACACATTCACTTAGTCTCTATTGGTGACATGACACATTCACTTTGTCTCTATTGGTGACATGACACATTCACTTTGTCTCTATTGGTTACATGACACATTCACTTTGTCTCTATTGGTGACATGACACATTCATTTGGTCTCTATTGGTGACATGACACATTCATTTGGGCTCAATTGGTGACATGACACATTCATTTGGTCTTTATTGGTGACATGACACCTTCATTTGGTCTCTATTGGTGACGTGACACATTCATTTGGTCTCTATTGGTGACGTGTCACATTCCTTTGGTCTCTATTGGTGACGTGACACATTCATTTTGTCTCTATTGGTGACATGACACATTCACTTTGTCTCTATTGGTGACATGACACAGTCACTTTGTCTCTATTGGTGACATGACACATTCACTTTGTCTGTATTGGTAACATGACACATTCACTTTGTCTCTATTGGTAACATGACACAGTCACTTTGTCTCTATTGGTGACATGACACATTCACTTTGTCTCTATTGGTGACATGACACATTCATCTGGTCTCTATTGGTGACATGACACATTCATTTGTTCTCTATTGGTGACATGACACGTTCACTTTGTCTCTATTGGTGACATGACACATTCATTTTATCTCTATTGGTTGCATGACACATTCATTTTGTCTCTATTGGTGGCATGACACATTCATTTGGTCTCTATTGGTGAGATGACACATTCATTTGGTCTCTATTGGTGACATGACACATTCACTTTGTCTCTATTGGTGACATGACACATTCACTTTGTCTCTATTGGTGACATGACACATTCATTTTGTGTCTTTTGGTGACATGACACATTCATTTTGTGTCTATTGGTGACATGACACATTCATTTGGTCTCTATTGGTGACATGACACATTCATTTTGTGTCTTTTGGTGACATGACACATTCATTTTGTGTCTATTGGTGACAAGACACATTCATTTGGTCTCTATTGGTGACATGACACATTCATTTGGTCTCTATTGGTGACATGACACATTCACTTTGTCTCTATTGGTGACGTGACACATTCACTTTGTCTCTATTGGTGACATGACACGTTCATTTTGTCTCTATTGGTGACATGACACATTCACTTTGTCTCTATTGGTGACATGACACATTCACTTTGTCTCTATTGGTGACATGACACACTCACTTTGTCTCTATATGTGACATGACACATTCACTTTGTCTCTATTGGTGACATGACACATTCATTTGGTCTCTCTTGGTGACATGCCACATTCATTTGGTCTCTATTGGTGACATGCCACATTCATTTGGTCTCTATTGGTGACATGCCACGTTCACTTTGTCTCTATTGGTGACATGCCACATTCACTTTGTCTCTATTGGTGACATAACACATTCACTTTGTCTCTATTGTTGACATGACACATTCACTCTGTCTCTATTAGTGACATAACACATTCACATTGTCTCTATTGGTGACATGACACATTCACTTTGTCTCTTATAGTGACGTGACACATTCACTTTGTCTCTATTGGTGACATGACACATTCACATTGTCTCTATTGGTGACATGACACATTCACTTTGTCTCTATTGGTTACATGACACATTCACTTTGTCTCTATTGGTGACATGACACATTCATTTGGTCTCTATTGGTGACATGACACATTCATTTGGGCTCAATTGGTGACATGACACATTCATTTGGTCTTTATTGGTGAGATGACACCTTCATTTGGTCTCTATTGGTGACATGACACCTTCATTTGGTCTCTATTGGCGACGTGACACATTCATTTGGTCTCTATTGGTGACGTGACACATTCCTTTGGTCTCTATTGGTGACGTGACACATTCATTTTGTCTCTATTGGTGACATGACACATTCACTTTGTCTCTATTGGTGACATGACACATTCACTTTGTCTCTATTGGTGACATGACACATTCATCTGGTCTCTATTGGTGACATGACACATTCATTTGTTCTCTATTGGTGACATGACACGTTCACTTTGTCTCTATTGGTGACATGACACATTCATTTTATCTCTATTGGTTGCATGACACATTCATTTTGTCTCTATTGGTGGCATGACACATTCACTTTGTCTCTATTGGTGACATGACACATTCATTTTGTCTCTATTGGTGACATGACACATTCACTTTGTCTCTATTGGTGACATGACAGATTCACTTTTTCTCTATTGGTGACATGACACATTCACTTGGTCTCTATTGGTGAGATGACACATTCACATTGTCTCTATTGGTGACATGACACATGCACTTTGTCTCTATTGGTGGCATGACACATTCATTTGGTCTCTATTGGTGACATGACACATTCACTTTGTCTCTATTGGTGACATGACACATTCACTTTGTCTCTATTGGTGACATGACACATTCATTTTGTGTCTTTTGGTGACATGACACATTCATTTTGTGTCTATTGGTGACATGACACATTCATTTGGTCTCTATTGGTGACATGACACATTCATGTTGTGTCTTTTGGTGACATGACACATTCATTTTGTGTCTATTGGTGACATGACACATTCATTTGGTCTCTATTGGTGACATGACACATTCATTTGGTCTCTATTGGTGACATGACACATTCACTTTGTCTCTATTGGTGACGTGACACATTCACTTTGTCTCTATTGGTGACATGACACGTTCATTTTGTCTCTATTGGTGACATGACACATTCACTTTGTCTCTATTGGTGACATGACACATTCACTTTGTCTCTATTGGTGACATGACACACTCACTTTGTCTCTATATGTGACATGACACATTCACTTTGTCTCTATTGGTGACATGACACATTCATTTGGTCTCTCTTGGTGACATGCCACATTCATTTGGTCTCTATTGGTGACATGCCACATTCATTTGGTCTCTATTGGTGACATGCCACGTTCACTTTGTCTCTATTGGTGACATGCCACATTCACTTTGTCTCTATTGGTGACATAACACATTCACTTTGTCTCTATTGGTGACATGACACATTCACTCTGTCTCTATTAGTGACATAACACATTCACATTGTCTCTATTGGTGACATGACACATTCACTTTGTCTCTATTAGTGACATGACACATTCACTTTGTCTCTTATAGTGACGTGACACATTCACTTTGTCTCTATTGGTGACATGACACATTCACATTGTCTCTATTGGTGACATGACACATTCATTTGGGCTCAATTGGTGACATGACACATTCATTTGGTCTTTATTGGTGACATGACACCTTCATTTGGTCTCTATTGGTGACATGACACCTTCATTTGGTCTCTATTGGTGACGTGACACATTCATTTGGTCTCTATTGGTGACGTGACACATTCCTTTGGTCTCTATTGGTGACGTGACACATTCATTTTGTCTCTATTGGTGACATGACACATTCACTTTGTCTCTATTGGTGACATGACACATTCACTTTGTCTCTATTGGTGACATGACACATTCATCTGGTCTCTATTGGTGACATGACACATTCATTTGTTCTCTATTGGTGACATGACACGTTCACTTTGTCTCTATTGGTGACATGACACATTCATTTTATCTCTATTGGTTGCATGACACATTCATTTTGTCTCTATTGGTGGCATGACACATTCACTTTGTCTCTATTGGTGACATGACACATTCATTTTGTCTCTATTGGTGACATGACACATTCACTTTGTCTCTATTGGTGACATGACAGATTCACTTTTTCTCTATTGGTGACATGACACATTCACTTGGTCTCTATTGGTGAGATGACACATTCACATTGTCTCTATTGGTGACATGACACATTCACTTTGTCTCTATTGGTGGCATGACACATTCATTTGGTCTCTATTGGTGGCATGACACATTCACTTTGTCTCTATTGGTGACATGACACATTCACTTTGTCTCTATTGGTGACATGACACATTCATTTTGTGTCTTTTGGTGACATGACACATTCATTTTGTGTCTATTGGTGACATGACACATTCATTTGGTCTCTATTGGTGAGATGACACATTCATTTTGTGTCTTTTGGTGACATGACACATTCATTTTGTGTCTATTGGTGACATGACACATTCATTTGGTCTCTATTGGTGACATGACACATTCATTTGGTCTCTATTGGTGACATGACACATTCACTTTGTCTCTATTGGTGACGTGACACATTCACTTTGTCTCTATTGGTGACATGACACGTTCATTTTGTCTCTATTGGTGACATGACACATTCACTTTGTCTCTATTGGTGACATGACACATTCACTTTGTCTCTATTGGTGACATGACACACTCACTTTGTCTCTATATGTGACATGACACATTCACTTTGTCTCTATTGGTGACATGACACAATCATTTGGTCTCTCTTGGTGACATGCCACATTCATTTGGTCTCTATTGGTGACATGCCACATTCATTTGGTCTCTATTGGTGACATGCCACGTTCACTTTGTCTCTATTGGTGACATGCCACATTCACTTTGTCTCTATTGGTGACATAACACATTCACTTTGTCTCTATTGGTGACATGACACATTCACTCTGTCTCTATTAGTGACATAACACATTCACATTGTCTCTATTGGTGACATGACACATTCACTTTGTCTCTATTAGTGACGTGACACATTCACTTTGTCTCTATTGTTGACATGACACATTCATTTGGTCTCTATTGGTGACATGACACATTCACTTTGTCTCTATTGCTGACATGACACATTCACATTGTCTCTATTGGTGACATGACACATTCACATTGTCTCTATTGGTGACATGACACATTCACATTGTCTCTATTGGTGACATGACACGTTCACTTTGTCTCTATTGGTGATATGACACATTCATTTTGTGTCTATTGGTGACATGACACATTCATTTGGTCTCTATTGGTGACATGACACATTCACTTTGTCTCTATTGGTGACATGACACATTCACTTTGTCTCTATTGGTGACATGACACATTCACTTTGTCTCTATTGGTGACATGACACTCACTTTGTCTCTATTGGTGACATGACACATTAACTTGGTCTCTATTGCTGACATGAGACATTCACTTGGTCTCTATTGCTGACATGACACATTCACTTTGTCTCTATTGGTGACATGACACAGTCATTTTGTCTCTATTGGTGACATGACACATTCATTTTGTCTCTATTGGTGACATGACACATTCACTTTGTCTCTATTGGTGACATGACACAGTCACTTTGTCTCTATTGGTGACATGACACATTCACTTTGTCTCTATTGGTGACATGACACATTCACTTTGTCTCTATTGGTGACATGACACATTCACTTTGTCTCTACTGGTGACATGACACATTCATTTGGTCTCTATTGGTGACATGCCACATTCATTTGGTCTCTATTGGTGACATGACACATTCATTTGGTCTCTATTGGTGACATGACACCTTCATTTGGTCTCTATTGGTGACATGACACATTCATTTGGTCTCTATTGGTGACGTGACACATTCATTTGGTCTCTATTGGTGACATGACACGTTCATTTGGTCTCTATTGGTGACATGACACATTCACTTTGTCTCTATTGGTGACATGACACATTCATTTGGTCTCTATTGGTGACATGCCACATTCATTTGGTCTCTATTGGTGACATGCCATATTCATTTGGTCTCTATTGGTGACATGCCACGTTCACTTTGTCTCTATTGATGACATGCCACATTCACTTTGTCTCTATTGGTGACATAACACATTCACTTTGTCTCTATTGGTGACATGACACATTCACTTTGTCTCTATTAGTGACGTGACACATTCACTTTGTCTCTATTAGTGACATGACACATTCACATTGTCTCTATTGGTGACATGACACATTCACTTTGTCTCTATTGGTGACATGACACATTCACTTTGTCTCTATTAGTGACGTGACACATTCACTTTGTCTCTATTGGTGACATGACACATTCACATTGTCTCTATTGGTGACATGACACATTCACTTTGTCTCTATTGGTGACAGGACACATTCATTTGGTCTCTATTGGTGACATGACACATTCACTTTGTCTCTATTGCTGACATGACACATTCACTTTGTCTCTATTGGTGACATGACACATTCACTTTGTCTCTATTGGTGACATGACACATTCATTTTGTGTCTATTAGTGACATGACACATTCATTTGGTCTCTATTGGTGACATGACACATTCATTTGGTCTCTATTGGTGACATGACACATTCACTTTGTCTCTATTGGTGACATGACACATTCACTTTGTCTCTATTGGTGACATGACACATTCATTTTGTGTCTTTTGGTGACATGACACATTCATTTTGTGTCTATTGGTGACATGACACATTCATTTGGTCTCTATTGGTGACATGACACATTCCTTTGGTCTCTATTGGTGACATGACACATTCACTTTGTCTCTATTGGTGACGTGACACATTCACTTTGTCTCTATTGGTGACATGACACATTCACTCTGTCTCTATTGGTGACATGACACATTCACTCTGTCTCTATTGGTGACATGACACATTCATTTTGTCTCTATTGGTGGCATGACACATTCACTTTGTCTCTATTGGTGACATGACACATTCACTTTGTCTCTACTGGTGACATGACACATTCATTTGGTCTCTATTGGTGACATGCCACATTCATTTGGTCTCTATTGGTGACATGACACATTCATTTGGTCTCTATTGGTGACATGACACCTTCATTTGGTCTCTATTGGTGACATGACACATTCATTTGGTCTCTATTGGTGACGTGACACATTCATTTGGTCTCTATTGGTGACATGACACGTTCATTTGGTCTCTATTGGTGACATGACACATTCATTTGGTCTCTATTGGTGACATGACACATTCATTTTGTCTCTATTGGTGACATGACACATTCACTTTGTCTCTATTCGTGACATGACACATTCACTTTGTCTCTATTGGTGACATGACACATTCACTTTGTCTCTATTGGTGACATGACACATTCACTTTGTCTCTATTGGTGACATGACACATTAATTTTGTGTCTATTAGTGACATGACACATTCATTTGGTCTCTATTGGTGACATGACACATTCATTTGGTCTCTATTGGTGACATGACACATTCATTTGGTCTCTATTAGTGACATGACACATTCACTTTGTCTCTATTGGTGGCATGACACATTCACTTTGTCTCTATTGGTGACATGACACATTCACTTGGTCTCTATTGGTGACATGACACATTCACTTTGTCTCTATTGGTGACATGACACATTCACTTTGTCTCTATTGGTGGCATGACACATTCATTTGGTCTCTATTGGTGACATGACACATTCATTTGTCTCTATTGGTGACATGACACATTTATTTGGACTCTATTGGTGACATGACACATTCACTTTGTCTCTATTGGTGACATGACACATTCACTTTGTCTCTATTGGTGACATGACACATTCACTTGGTCTCTATTGGTGACATGACACATTCACTTTGTCTCTATTGGTGACATGACACATTCACATTGTCTCTATTGGTGACATGACACATTCACTTGGTCTCTATTGGTGACATGACACATTCACATTGTCTCTATTGGTGACATGACACATTCACTTTGTCTCTATTGGTAACATGACACATTCACTTTGTCTCTATTGGTGACATGACACGTTCACTTTGTCTCTATTGGTGACGTGACACATTCATTTGGTCTCTATTGGTGACATGACACATTCATTTGGTCTCTATTGGTGACATGACACATTCACTTTGTCTCTATTGGTGACATGACACATTCACTTGTTCTCTATTGATGACATGACACATTAACTTTGTCTCTATTGCTGACATGACACATTCACTTTGTCTCTATTGGTGACAAGACACATTCATTTTGTCTCTATTGGTGACATGACACATTCATTTGGTCTCTATTGTTGACATGACACATTCATTTGGTCTCTATTGGTGACATCACACATTCATTTGGTCTCTATTAGTGACATGACACATTCATTTTGTCTTTATTGGTGACATGACACACTGATTTTGTCTCTATTGGTGACATGACACTTTCACTTTGTCTCTATTGGTGACATGACACATTCATTTGGTCTCTATTAGTGACATGACACATTCACTTTGTCTCTATTGGTGACATGACACAGTTACTTAGTCTCTATTGGTAACATGACACATTCACTTTGTCTCTATTGGTGACATGACACATTCACTTTGTCTCTATTGGTGACATGACACGTTCATTTTGTCTCTATTGGTGACATGACACATTCACTTGGTCTCTATCGGTGACATGACACATTCATTTTGTCTCTATTGGTGACATGACACATTCACTTTTTCTCTATTGGTGACATGACACATTCACTTGGTCTCTATTGGTAACATGACATATTCACTTTGTCTCTATTGGTGACATGACACATTCACTTGGTCTCTATTGGTGACATGACACATTCACTTTGTCTCTATTGGTGACATGACACATTCACTTTGTCTCTATTGGTGACATGACACATTCACTTTGTCTCTATTGGTGACATGACACATTCATTTGGTCTCTATTGGTGACATGACACATTCATTTGGTCTCTATTGGTGACATGACACATTCATTTGGTCTCTATTGGTGACATGACACATTCACTTTGTCTCTATTGGTGACATGACACATTCACTTTGTCTCTATTGGTGACATGACACATTCATTTTGTCTCTATTGGTGACATGACACATTCATTTGGTCTCTATTGGTGACATGACACATTCATTTTGTGTCTTTTGGTGACATGACACATTCATTTTGTGTCTATTGGTGACATGACACATTCATTTGGTCTCTATTGGTGACATGACACATTCATTTGGTCTCTATTGGTGACATGACACATTCACTTTGTCTCTATTGGTGACGTGACACATTCACTTTGTCTCTATTGGTGACATGACACGTTCATTTTGTCTCTATTGGTGACATGACACATTCACTTTGTCTCTATTGGTGACATGACACATTCACTTTGTCTCTATTGGTGACATGACACACTCACTTTGTCTCTATATGTGACATGACACATTCATTTGGTCTCTATTGGTGACATGCCACATTCGTTTGGTCTCTATTGGTGACATGCCACATTCATTTGGTCTCTATTGGTGACATGACACATTCATTTGGTCTCTATTGGTGACATGACACATTCACTTTGTCTCTATTAGTGACATGACACATTCATTTTGTGTCTTTTGGTGACATGACACATTCACTCTGTCTCTATTAGTGACATAACACATTCACATTGTCTCTATTGGTGACATGACACATTTACTTTGTCTCTATTGGTGACATGACACATTCACTTTGTCTCTATTAGTGACGTGACACATTCACTTTGTCTCTATTGGTGACATGACACATTCACATTGTCTCTATTGGTGACATGACACATTCACTTTGTCTCTATTGGTGACAGGACACATTCATTTGGTCTCTATTGGTGACATGACACATTCACATTGTCTCTATTGGTGACATGACACATTCACATTGTCTCTATTGGTGACATGACACATTCACATTGTCTCTATTGGTGACATGACACGTTCACTTTGTCTCTATTGGTGACATGACACATTCATTTTGTGTCTATTGGTGACATGACACATTCATTTGGTCTCTATTGGTGACATGACACATTCACTTTGTCTCTATTGGTAACATGACACATTCACTTTGTCTCTATTGGTGACATGACACGTTCACTTTGTCTCTATTGGTGACGTGACACATTCATTTGATCTCTATTGGTGACATGACACATTCATTTGGTCTCTATTGGTGACATGACACATTCACTTTGTCTCTATTGGTGACATGACACATTCACTTGTTCTCTATTGCTGACATGACACATTAACTTTGTCTCTATTGCTGACATGACACATTCACTTTGTCTCTATTGGTGACAAGACACATTCATTTTGTCTCTATTGGTGACATGACACATTCATTTGGTCTCTATTGTTGACATGACACATTCATTTGGTCTCTATTGGTGACATGACACATTCATTTGGTCTCTATTAGTGACATGACACATTCATTTTGTCTTTATTGGTGACATGACACATTGATTTTGTCTCTATTGGTGACATGACACTTTCACTTTGTCTCTATTGGTGACATGACACATTCATTTGGTCTCTATTAGTGACATGACACATTCACTTTGTCTCTATTGGTGACATGACACAGTTACTTTGTCTCTATTGGTAACATGACACATTCACTTTGTCTCTATTGGTGACATGACTCATTCACTTTGTCTCTATTGGTGACATGACACGTTCATTTTGTCTCTATTGGTGACATGACACATTCACTTGGTCTCTATTGGTGACATGACACATTCATTTTGTCTCTATTGGTGACATGACACATTCACTTTTTCTCTATTGGTGACATGACACATTCACTTGGTCTCTATTGGTAACATGACACATTCACTTTGTCTCTATTGGTGACATGACACATTCACTTGGTCTCTATTGGTGACATGACACAATCACTTTGTCTCTATTGGTGACATGACACATTCACTTTGTCTCTATTGGTGACATGACACATTCACTTTGTCTCTATTGGTGACATGACACATTCATTTGGTCTCTATTGGTGACATGACACATTCATTTGGTCTCTATTGGTGACATGACACATTCAATTGGTCTCTATTGGTGACATGACACATTCACTTTGTCTCTATTGGTGACATGACACATTCACTTTGTCTCTATTGGTGACATGACACATTCATTTTGTGTCTTTTGGTGACATGACACATTCATTTTGTGTCTATTGGTGACATGACACATTCATTTGGTCTCTATTGGTGACATGACACATTCATTTTGTGTCTTTTGGTGACATGACACATTCATTTTGTGTCTATTGGTGACATGACACATTCATTTGGTCTCTATTGGTGACATGACACATTCATTTGGTCTCTATTGGTGACATGACACATTCACTTTGTCTCTATTGGTGACGTGACACATACACTTTGTCTCTATTGGTGACATGACACGTTCATTTTGTCTCTATTGGTGACATGACACATTCACTTTGTCTCTATTGGTGACATGACACATTCACTTTGTCTCTATTGGTGACATGACACACTCACTTTGTCTCTATATGTGACATGACACATTCACTTTGTCTCTATTGGTGACATGACACATTCATTTGGTCTCTATTGGTGACATGCCACATTCGTTTGGTCTCTATTGGTGACATGCCACATTCATTTGGTCTCTATTGGTGACATGCCACGTTCACTTTGTCTCTATTGGTGACATGCCACATTAACTTTGTCTCTATTGGTGACATAACACATTCACTTTGTCTCTATTGGTGACATGACACATTCACTCTGTCTCTATTAGTGACATAACACATTCACATTGTCTCTATTGGTGACATGACACATTTACTTTGTCTCTATTGGTGACATGACACATTCACTTTGTCTCTATTAGTGACGTGACACATTCACTTTGTCTCTATTGGTGACATGACACATTCACATTGTCTCTATTGGTGACATGACACATTCACTTTGTCTCTATTGGTGACAGGACACATTCATTTGGTCTCTATTGGTGACATGACACATTCACATTGTCTCTATTGGTGACATGACACATTCACATTGTCTCTATTGGTGACATGACACATTCACATTGTCTCTATTGGTGACATGACACGTTCACTTTGTCTCTATTGGTGACATGACACATTCATTTTGTGTCTATTGGTGACATGACACATTCATTTGGTCTCTATTGGTGACATGACACATTCACTTTGTCTCTATTGGTGACATGACACATTCACTTTGTCTCTATTGGTGACATGACACATTCACTTTGTCTCTATTGTTGACATGACACATTCACTTTGTCTCTATTGGTGACATGACACATTCACTTTGTCTCTATTGGTGACATGACACATTCATTTTGTCTCTATTGGTGACATAACACATTCACCTTGTCTCTATTGGTGACATGACACATTAACTTGGTCTCTATTGCTGACATGACACATTCATCTTGTCTCTATTGGTGACATGACACATTCATTTTGTCTCTATTGCTGACATGACACATTCATCTTGTCTCTATTGGTGACATGACACATTCATTTTGTCTCTATTGGTGACATGACACATTCATTTTGTCTCTATTGGTGACATGACACATTCACTTTGTCTCTATTGGTGACATGACACATTCACATTGTCTCTATTGGTGACATGACACATTCACTTTGTCTCTATTGGTGACAGGACACATTCATTTGGTCTCTATTGGTGACATGACACATTCACATTGTCTCTATTGGTGACATGACACATTCACATTGTCTCTATTGGTGACATGACACATTCACATTGTCTCTATTGGTGACATGACACGTTCACTTTGTCTCTATTGGTGACATGACACATTCATTTTGTGTCTATTGGTGACATGACACATTCATTTGGTCTCTATTGGTGACATGACACATTCACTTTGTCTCTATTGGTGACATGACACATTCACTTTGTCTCTATTGGTGACATGACACATTCACTTTGTCTCTATTGTTGACATGACACATTCACTTTGTCTCTATTGGTGACATGACACATTCACTTTGTCTCTATTGGTGACATGACACATTCATTTTGTCTCTATTGGTGACATAACACATTCACCTTGTCTCTATTGGTGACATGACACATTAACTTGGTCTCTATTGCTGACATGACACATTCATCTTGTCTCTATTGGTGACATGACACATTCATTTTGTCTCTATTGCTGACATGACACATTCATCTTGTCTCTATTGGTGACATGACACATTCATTTTGTCTCTATTGGTGACATGACACATTCATTTTGTCTCTATTGGTGACATGACACATTCACTTTGTCTCTATTGTTGACATGACACATTCACTTGGACTCTATTGGTGACATGACACATTCACTTTGTCTCTATTGGTGACATGACACATTCACTTTGTCTCTATTGGTGACATGACACATTCGTATTGTCTCTACTGGTGACTGGACACATTCACTTGGTCTCTATTGGTGACATGACACATTCACTTTGTCTCTATTGGTGACATGACACTCACTTTGTCTCTATTGGTGACATGACACATTCACTTTGTCTCTACTGGTGACATGACACATTCATTTGGTCTCTATTGGTGACATGACACATTCATTTGGTCTCTATTGGTGACATGACACATTCACTTTGTCTCTATTGGTGACATGACACATTCACTTTGTCTCTACTGGTGACATGACACATTCATTTGGTCTCTATTGGTGACATTACACCTTCATTTTGTCTCTATTGGTGACATGACACATTCATTTGGTCTCTATTTGTGACGTGACACATTCATTTGGTCTCTATTGGTGACATGACACGTTCATTTGGTCCCTATTGGTGACATGACACATTCACTTTGTCTCTATTGGTGACATGACACATTCACTTGTTCTCTATTGCTGACATGACACATTAACTTTGTCTCTATTGCTGACATGACACATTCACTTTGTCTCTATTGGTGACAAGACACATTCATTTTGTCTCTATTGGTGACATGACACATTCATTTTGTCTTTATTGGTGACATGACACATTGATTTTGTCTCTATTGGTGACATGACACTTTCACTTTGTCTCTATTGCTGACATGACACTTTCACTTTGTCTCTATTGGTGACATGACACGTTCATTTTGTCTCTATTGGTGACATGACACATTCATTTTGTCTTTATTGGTGACGTGACACATTCACTTTGTCTCTATTGGTGACATGACACATTCACTTTGTCTTTATTGGTGACATGACACATTGATTTTGTCTCTATTGGTGACATGACACTTTCACTTCGTCTCTATTGCTGACATGACACTTTCACTTTGTCTCTATTGCTGACATGACACTTTCACTTTGTCTCTATTGGTGACATGACACGTTCATTTTGTCTCTATTGGTGACATGACACATTCATTTTGTCTTTATTGGTGACATGACACCTTCACCTTGTCTCTATTGGTGACATGACACATTCACTTTGTCTCTATTGGTGACGTGACACATTCACTTTGTCTCTATTGGTGACATGACACATTCATTTTGTCTCTATTAGTGACATGACACTTTCACTTTGTCTCTATTAGTGACATGACACTTTCACTTTGTCTCTATTGGTGACATGACACATTCACTTGGACTCTATTGGTGACATGACACAGTCACTTTGTCTCTATTGGTGACATGACACAGTTACTTTGTCTCTATTGGTAACATGACACATTCACTTTGTCTCTATTGGTGACATGACACATTCACTTTGTCTCTATTGGTGACATGACACGTTCATTTTGTCTCTATTGGTGACATGACACATTCACTTGGTCTCTATCGGTGACATGACACATTCATTTTGTCACTATTGGTGACATGACACATTCACCTTTTCTCTATTGGTGACATGACACATTCACTTGGTCTCTATTGGTAACATGACACATTCACTTTGTCTCTATTGGTGACATGACACATTCACTTTGTCTCTATTGGTGACATGCACGTTCATTTGTCTCTATTGGTGACATGACACATTCACTTTGTCTCTATTGGTGACATGACACACTCACTTTTTCTCTATATGTGACATGACACATTCACTTTGTCTCTATTGGTGACATGACACATTCATTTGGTCTCTATTGGTGACATGACACATTCACTTTGTCTCTATTGGTGACGTGACACATTCACTTTGTCTCTATTGGTAACATGACACATTCACTTTCTCTCTATTGGTAACATGACACATTCACTTTGTCTCTATTGGTGACATGACACATTCACTTGGTCTCTATTGGTGACATGACACATTCACTTTGTCTCTATTGGTGACATGACACATTCACTTTGTCTCTATTGGTGACATGACACATTCACTTTGTCTCTATTGGTGACATGACACATTCATTTGGTCTCTATTGGTGACATGACACATTCATTTGGTCTCTATTGGTGACATGACACATTCATTTGGTCTCTATTGGTGACATGACACATTCACTTTGTCTCTATTGGTGACATGACACATTCACTTTGTCTCTATTGGTGACATGAGACATTCATTTTGTGTCTTTTGGTGACATGACACATTCATTTTGTGTCTATTGGTGACATGACACATTCATTTGGTCTCTATTGGTGACATGACACATTCATTTTGTGTCTTTTGGTGACATGACACATTCATTTTGTGTCTATTGGTGACATGACACATTCATTTGGTCTCTATTGGTGACATGACACATTCATTTGGTCTCTATTGGTGACATGACACATTCACTTTGTCTCTATTGGTGACGTGACACATTCACTTTGTCTCTATTGGTGACATGACACGTTCATTTTGTCTCTATTGGTGACATGACACATTCACTTTGTCTCTATTGGTGACATGACACATTCACTTTGTCTCTATTGGTGACATGACACACTCACTTTGTCTCTATATGTGACATGACACATTCACTTTGTCTCTATTGGTGACATGACACATTCATTTGGTCTCTATTGGTGACATGCCACATTCATTTGGTCTCTATTGGTGACATGCCACATTCATTTGGTCTCTATTGGTGACATGCCACGTTCACTTTGTCTCTATTGGTGACATGCCACATTCACTTTGTCTCTATTGGTGACATAACACATTCACTTTGTCTCTATTGGTGACATGACACATTCACTCTGTCTCTATTAGTGACATAACACATTCACATTGTCTCTATTGGTGACATGACACATTTACTTTGTCTCTATTGGTGACATGACACATTCACTTTGTCTCTATTAGTGACGTGACACATTCACTTTTTCTCTATTGGTGACATGACACATTCACATTGTCTCTATTGGTGACATGACACATTCACTTTGTCTCTATTGGTGACAGGACACATTCATTTGGTCTCTATTGGTGACATGACACATTCACTTTGTCTCTATTGCTGACATGACACATTCACATTGTCTCTATTGGTGACATGACACATTCACATTGTCTCTATTGGTGACATGACACATTCATTTTGTGTCTATTGGTGACATGACACATTCATTTGGTCTCTATTGGATTACATGACACATTCACTTTGTCTCTATTGGTGACATGACACATTCATTTGGTCTCTATTGGTGACATGACACATTCATTTGGTCTCTATTGGTGACATTACACCTTCATTTGCTCTCTATTGGTGACATGACACATTCATTTGGTCTCTATTGATGACGTGACACATTCATTTGGTCTCTATTGGTGACATGACACGTTCATTTGGTCTCTATTGGTGACATGACACATTCATTTGGTCTCTATTGGAGACATGACACATTCATTTTGTCTCTATTGGTGACATGACACATTCACTTTGTCTCTATTCGTGACATGACACATTCACTTTGTCTCTATTGGTGACATGACACATTCATTTTGTGTCTATTAGTGACATGACACATTCATTTGGTCTCTATTGGTGACATGACACATTCATTTGGTCTCTATTGGTGACATGACACATTCATTTGGTCTCTATTAGTGACATGACACATTCACTTTGTCTCTATTGGTGACATGACACATTCACTTTGTCTCTATTGGTGACATGACACATTCACTTGTTCTCTATTGGTGACATGACACATTCACTTTGTCTCTATTGGTGACATGACACATTCACTTTGTCTCTATTGGTGGCATGACACATTCATTTGGTCTCTATTGGTGACATGACACATTCATTTGTCTCTATTGGTGACATGACACATTTATTTGGACTCTATTGGTGACATGACACATTCACTTTGTCTCTAATGGTGACATGACACATTCACTTTGTCTCTATTGGTGACATGACACATTCACTTTGTCTCTATTGGTGACATGACACATTCATTTTGTGTCTATTAGTGACATGACACATTCATTTGGTCTCTATTGGTGACATGACACATTCATTTGGTCTCTATTGGTGACATGACACATTCATTTGGTCTCTATTAGTGACATGACACATTCACTTTGTCTCTATTGGTGACATGACACATTCACTTTGTCTCTATTGGTGACATGACACATTCACTTGGTCTCTATTGGTGACATGACACATTCACTTTGTCTCTATTGGTGACATGACACATTCATTTGGTCTCTATTGGTGACATGACACATTCATTTGTTGTCTATTGGTGACATGTCACATTCATTTGGTCTCTATTGGTGACATGACACATTCACTTTGTCTCTATTGGGGACATGACACATTCACTTTGTCTCTATTGGTGACATGACACATTCATTTTGTGTCTTTTGGTGACATGACACATTCATTTTGTGTCGATTGGTGACATGACACATTCATTTGGTCTCTATTGGTGACATGACACATTCATTTGGTCTCTATTGGTGACATGACACATTCACTTTGTCTCTATTGGTGACGTGACACATTCACTTTGTCTCTATTGTTGACATGACACATTTACTCTGTCTCTATTGGTGACATGACACATTCATCTTGTCTCTATTGGTGACATGACACATTCATTTTGTCTCTATTGGTGACATGACACATTCACTTTGTCTCTATTGGTGACATGACACATTCACTTTGTCTCTATTGGTGACATGACACATTCATTTGGTCTCTATTGGTGACATGACACATTCATTTGGTCTCTATTGGTGACATGACACATTCACTCTGTCTCTATTGGACACATGACACATTCACATTGTCTCTATTGGTGACATGACACATTCACATTGTCTCTATTGGTGACATGACACATTCATTTTGTGTCTATTGGTGACATGACACATTCATTTGGTCTCTATTGGATTACATGACACATTCACTTTGTCTCTATTGGTGACATGACACATTCATTTGGTCTCTATTGGTGACATGACACATTCATTTGGTCTCTATTGGTGACATTACACCTTCATTTGCTCTCTATTGGTGACATGACACATTCATTTGGTCTCTATTGATGACGTGACACATTCATTTGGTCTCTATTGGTGACATGACACGTTCATTTGGTCTATATTGGTGACATGACACATTCATTTGGTCTCTATTGGAGACATGACACATTCATTTTGTCTCTATTGGTGACATGACACATTCACTTTGTCTCTATTCGTGACATGACACATTCACTTTGTCTCTATTGGTGACATGACACATTCATTTTGTGTCTATTAGTGACATGACACATTCATTTGGTCTCTATTGGTGACATGACACATTCATTTGGTCTCTATTGGTGACATGACACATTCATTTGGTCTCTATTAGTGACATGACACATTCACTTTGTCTCTATTGGTGACATGACACATTCACTTTGTCTCTATTGGTGACATGACACATTCACTTGGTCTCTATTGGTGACATGACACATTCACTTTGTCTCTATTGGTGACATGACACATTCACTTTGTCTCTATTGGTGGCATGACACATTCATTTGGTCTCTATTGGTGACATGACACATTCATTTGTCTCTATTGGTGACATGACACATTTATTTGGACTCTATTGGTGACATGACACATTCACTTTGTCTCTAATGGTGACATGACACATTCACTTTGTCTCTATTGGTGACATGACACATTCACTTTGTCTCTATTGGTGACATGACACATTCATTTTGTGTCTATTATTGACATGACACATTCATTTGGTCTCTATTGGTGACATGACACATTCATTTGGTCTCTATTGGTGACATGACACATTCATTTGGTCTCTATTAGTGACATGACACATTCACTTTGTCTCTATTGGTGACATGACACATTCACTTTGTCTCTATTGGTGACATGACACATTCACTTGGTCTCTATTGGTGACATGACACATTCACTTTGTCTCTATTGGTGACATGACACATTCATTTGGTCTCTATTGGTGACATGACACATTCATTTGTTGTCTATTGGTGACATGTCACATTCATTTGGTCTCTATTGGTGACATGACACATTCACTTTGTCTCTATTGGGGACATGACACATTCACTTTGTCTCTATTGGTGACATGACACATTCATTTTGTGTCTTTTGGTGACATGACACATTCATTTTGTGTCGATTGGTGACATGACACATTCATTTGGTCTCTATTGGTGACATGACACATTCATTTGGTCTCTATTGGTGACATGACACATTCACTTTGTCTCTATTGGTGACGTGACACATTCACTTTGTCTCTATTGTTGACATGACACATTTACTCTGTCTCTATTGGTGACATGACACATTCATCTTGTCTCTATTGGTGACATGACACATTCATTTTGTCTCTATTGGTGACATGACACATTCACTTTGTCTCTATTGGTGACATGACACATTCACTTTGTCTCTATTGGTGACATGACACATTCATTTGGTCTCTATTGGTGACATGACACATTCATTTGGTCTCTATTGGTGACATGACACATTCACTCTGTCTCTATTGGACACATGACACATTCACATTGTCTCTATTGGTGACATGACACATTCATTTGGTCTCTATTGGTGACATGACACATTCATCTGGTCTCTATTGGTGACATGACACATTCATTTGTTCTCTATTGGTGACATAACACATTCACTTTGTCTCTATTGGTGACATGACACATTCATTTTATCTCAATTGGTTGCATGACACATTCACTTTGTCTCTATTGGTGACATGACACATTCATTTTGTCTCTATTGGTGACATGACACATTCACTTTGTCTCTATTGGTAACATGACACATTCACTTTGTCTCTATTGGTGACGTGACACATTCATTTGGTCTCTATTGGTGACATGACACATTCATTTGGTCTCTATTGGTGACATGACACATTCACTTTGTCCCTACTGGTGACATGACACATTCAATTGTTCTCTATTGCTGACATGACACATTAACTTTGTCTCTATTGCTGAAAAGACACATTCACTTTGTCTCTATTGGTGACAAGACACATTCATTTTGTCTCTATTGGTGACATGACACATTCATTTTGTCTTTATTGGTGACATGACACATTGATTTTGTCTCTATTGGTGACATGACACTTTCACTTTGTCTCTATTGCTGACATGACACATTCACTTTGTCTCTATTGGTGACATGACACATTCACTTGGTCTCTATTGGTGACATGACACATTCACTTTGTCTCTATTGGTGACATGACACATTCACTTTGTCTCTATTGGTGGCATGACACATTCATTTGGTCTCTATTGGTGACATGACACATTCATTTGTCTCTATTGGTGACATGACACATTTATTTGGACTCTATTGGTGACATGACACATTCACTTTGTCTCTAATGGTGACATGACACATTCACTTTGTCTCTATTGGTGACATGACACATTCACTTTGTCTCTATTGGTGACATGACACATTCATTTTGTGTCTATTATTGACATGACACATTCATTTGGTCTCTATTGGTGACATGACACATTCATTTGGTCTCTATTGGTGACATGACACATTCATTTGGTCTCTATTAGTGACATGACACATTCACTTTGTCTCTATTGGTGACATGACACATTCACTTTGTCTCTATTGGTGACATGACACATTCACTTGGTCTCTATTGGTGACATGACACATTCACTTTGTCTCTATTGGTGACATGACACATTCATTTGGTCTCTATTGGTGACATGCCACATTCATTTGGTCTCTATTGGTGACATGCCACATTCATTTGGTCTCTATTGGTGACATGCCACGTTCACTTTGTCTCTATTGGTGACATGCCACATTCACTTTGTCTCTATTGGTGACATAACACATTCACTTTGTCTCTATTGGTGACATGACACATTCACTCTGTCTCTATTAGTGACATAACACATTCACATTGTCTCTATTGGTGACATGACACATTTACTTTGTCTCTATTGGTGACATGACACATTCACTTTGTCTCTATTAGTGACGTGACACATTCACTTTTTCTCTATTGGTGACATGACACATTCACATTGTCTCTATTGGTGACATGACACATTCACTTTGTCTCTATTGGTGACAGGACACATTCATTTGGTCTCTATTGGTGACATGACACATTCACTTTGTCTCTATTGCTGACATGACACATTCACATTGTCTCTATTGGTGACATGACACATTCACATTGTCTCTATTGGTGACATGACACATTCATTTTGTGTCTATTGGTGACATGACACATTCATTTGGTCTCTATTGGATTACATGACACATTCACTTTGTCTCTATTGGTGACATGACACATTCATTTGGTCTCTATTGGTGACATGACACATTCATTTGGTCTCTATTGGTGACATTACACCTTCATTTGCTCTCTATTGGTGACATGACACATTCATTTGGTCTCTATTGATGACGTGACACATTCATTTGGTCTCTATTGGTGACATGACACGTTCATTTGGTCTCTATTGGTGACATGACACATTCATTTGGTCTCTATTGGAGACATGACACATTCATTTTGTCTCTATTGGTGACATGACACATTCACTTTGTCTCTATTCGTGACATGACACATTCACTTTGTCTCTATTGGTGACATGACACATTCATTTTGTGTCTATTAGTGACATGACACATTCATTTGGTCTCTATTGGTGACATGACACATTCATTTGGTCTCTATTGGTGACATGACACATTCATTTGGTCTCTATTAGTGACATGACACATTCACTTTGTCTCTATTGGTGACATGACACATTCACTTTGTCTCTATTGGTGACATGACACATTCACTTGTTCTCTATTGGTGACATGACACATTCACTTTGTCTCTATTGGTGACATGACACATTCACTTTGTCTCTATTG
This sequence comes from Eledone cirrhosa, assembly GCA_964016885.1. Taxonomy (NCBI): domain Eukaryota; kingdom Metazoa; phylum Mollusca; class Cephalopoda; order Octopoda; family Eledonidae; genus Eledone; species Eledone cirrhosa. The sequence goes on from OZ024745.1 coordinate 6,696,239, forward strand.
GTGGCATGACACATTCATTTGGTCTCTATTGGTGACATGACACATTCATTTGTCTCTATTGGTGACATGACACATTTATTTGGACTCTATTGGTGACATGACACATTCACTTTGTCTCTAATGGTGACATGACACATTCACTTTGTCTCTATTGGTGACATGACACATTCACTTTGTCTCTATTGGTGACATGACACATTCATTTTGTGTCTATTAGTGACATGACACATTCATTTGGTCTCTATTGGTGACATGACACATTCATTTGGTCTCTATTGGTGACATGACACATTCATTTGGTCTCTATTAGTGACATGACACATTCACTTTGTCTCTATTGGTGACATGACACATTCACTTTGTCTCTATTGGTGACATGACACATTCACTTGGTCTCTATTGGTGACATGACACATTCACTTTGTCTCTATTGGTGACATGACACATTCATTTGGTCTCTATTGGTGACATGACACATTCATTTGTTGTCTATTGGTGACATGTCACATTCATTTGGTCTCTATTGGTGACATGACACATTCACTTTGTCTCTATTGGGGACATGACACATTCACTTTGTCTCTATTGGTGACATGACACATTCATTTTGTGTCTTTTGGTGACATGACACATTCATTTTGTGTCGATTGGTGACATGACACATTCATTTGGTCTCTATTGGTGACATGACACATTCATTTGGTCTCTATTGGTGACATGACACATTCACTTTGTCTCTATTGGTGACGTGACACATTCACTTTGTCTCTATTGTTGACATGACACATTTACTCTGTCTCTATTGGTGACATGACACATTCATCTTGTCTCTATTGGTGACATGACACATTCATTTTGTCTCTATTGGTGACATGACACATTCACTTTGTCTCTATTGGTGACATGACACATTCACTTTGTCTCTATTGGTGACATGACACATTCATTTGGTCTCTATTGGTGACATGACACATTCATTTGGTCTCTATTGGTGACATGACACATTCACTCTGTCTCTATTGGACACATGACACATTCACATTGTCTCTATTGGTGACATGACACATTCACATTGTCTCTATTGGTGACATGACACATTCATTTTGTGTCTATTGGTGACATGACACATTCATTTGGTCTCTATTGGATTACATGACACATTCACTTTGTCTCTATTGGTGACATGACACATTCATTTGGTCTCTATTGGTGACATGACACATTCATTTGGTCTCTATTGGTGACATTACACCTTCATTTGCTCTCTATTGGTGACATGACACATTCATTTGGTCTCTATTGATGACGTGACACATTCATTTGGTCTCTATTGGTGACATGACACGTTCATTTGGTCTATATTGGTGACATGACACATTCATTTGGTCTCTATTGGAGACATGACACATTCATTTTGTCTCTATTGGTGACATGACACATTCACTTTGTCTCTATTCGTGACATGACACATTCACTTTGTCTCTATTGGTGACATGACACATTCATTTTGTGTCTATTAGTGACATGACACATTCATTTGGTCTCTATTGGTGACATGACACATTCATTTGGTCTCTATTGGTGACATGACACATTCATTTGGTCTCTATTAGTGACATGACACATTCACTTTGTCTCTATTGGTGACATGACACATTCACTTTGTCTCTATTGGTGACATGACACATTCACTTGGTCTCTATTGGTGACATGACACATTCACTTTGTCTCTATTGGTGACATGACACATTCACTTTGTCTCTATTGGTGGCATGACACATTCATTTGGTCTCTATTGGTGACATGACACATTCATTTGTCTCTATTGGTGACATGACACATTTATTTGGACTCTATTGGTGACATGACACATTCACTTTGTCTCTAATGGTGACATGACACATTCACTTTGTCTCTATTGGTGACATGACACATTCACTTTGTCTCTATTGGTGACATGACACATTCATTTTGTGTCTATTATTGACATGACACATTCATTTGGTCTCTATTGGTGACATGACACATTCATTTGGTCTCTATTGGTGACATGACACATTCATTTGGTCTCTATTAGTGACATGACACATTCACTTTGTCTCTATTGGTGACATGACACATTCACTTTGTCTCTATTGGTGACATGACACATTCACTTGGTCTCTATTGGTGACATGACACATTCACTTTGTCTCTATTGGTGACATGACACATTCATTTGGTCTCTATTGGTGACATGACACATTCATTTGTTGTCTATTGGTGACATGTCACATTCATTTGGTCTCTATTGGTGACATGACACATTCACTTTGTCTCTATTGGGGACATGACACATTCACTTTGTCTCTATTGGTGACATGACACATTCATTTTGTGTCTTTTGGTGACATGACACATTCATTTTGTGTCGATTGGTGACATGACACATTCATTTGGTCTCTATTGGTGACATGACACATTCATTTGGTCTCTATTGGTGACATGACACATTCACTTTGTCTCTATTGGTGACGTGACACATTCACTTTGTCTCTATTGTTGACATGACACATTTACTCTGTCTCTATTGGTGACATGACACATTCATCTTGTCTCTATTGGTGACATGACACATTCATTTTGTCTCTATTGGTGACATGACACATTCACTTTGTCTCTATTGGTGACATGACACATTCACTTTGTCTCTATTGGTGACATGACACATTCATTTGGTCTCTATTGGTGACATGACACATTCATTTGGTCTCTATTGGTGACATGACACATTCACTCTGTCTCTATTGGACACATGACACATTCACATTGTCTCTATTGGTGACATGACACATTCATTTGGTCTCTATTGGTGACATGACACATTCATCTGGTCTCTATTGGTGACATGACACATTCATTTGTTCTCTATTGGTGACATAACACATTCACTTTGTCTCTATTGGTGACATGACACATTCATTTTATCTCAATTGGTTGCATGACACATTCACTTTGTCTCTATTGGTGACATGACACATTCATTTTGTCTCTATTGGTGACATGACACATTCACTTTGTCTCTATTGGTAACATGACACATTCACTTTGTCTCTATTGGTGACGTGACACATTCATTTGGTCTCTATTGGTGACATGACACATTCATTTGGTCTCTATTGGTGACATGACACATTCACTTTGTCCCTACTGGTGACATGACACATTCAATTGTTCTCTATTGCTGACATGACACATTAACTTTGTCTCTATTGCTGAAAAGACACATTCACTTTGTCTCTATTGGTGACAAGACACATTCATTTTGTCTCTATTGGTGACATGACACATTCATTTTGTCTTTATTGGTGACATGACACATTGATTTTGTCTCTATTGGTGACATGACACTTTCACTTTGTCTCTATTGCTGACATGACACATTCACTTTGTCTCTATTGGTGACATGACACATTCACTTGGTCTCTATTGGTGACATGACACATTCACTTTGTCTCTATTGGTGACATGACACATTCACTTTGTCTCTATTGGTGGCATGACACATTCATTTGGTCTCTATTGGTGACATGACACATTCATTTGTCTCTATTGGTGACATGACACATTTATTTGGACTCTATTGGTGACATGACACATTCACTTTGTCTCTAATGGTGACATGACACATTCACTTTGTCTCTATTGGTGACATGACACATTCACTTTGTCTCTATTGGTGACATGACACATTCATTTTGTGTCTATTATTGACATGACACATTCATTTGGTCTCTATTGGTGACATGACACATTCATTTGGTCTCTATTGGTGACATGACACATTCATTTGGTCTCTATTAGTGACATGACACATTCACTTTGTCTCTATTGGTGACATGACACATTCACTTTGTCTCTATTGGTGACATGACACATTCACTTGGTCTCTATTGGTGACATGACACATTCACTTTGTCTCTATTGGTGACATGACACATTCATTTGGTCTCTATTGGTGACATGACACATTCATTTGTTGTCTATTGGTGACATGTCACATTCATTTGGTCTCTATTGGTGACATGACACATTCACTTTGTCTCTATTGGGGACATGACACATTCACTTTGTCTCTATTGGTGACATGACACATTCATTTTGTGTCTTTTGGTGACATGACACATTCATTTTGTGTCGATTGGTGACATGACACATTCATTTGGTCTCTATTGGTGACATGACACATTCATTTGGTCTCTATTGGTGACATGACACATTCACTTTGTCTCTATTGGTGACGTGACACATTCACTTTGTCTCTATTGTTGACATGACACATTTACTCTGTCTCTATTGGTGACATGACACATTCATCTTGTCTCTATTGGTGACATGACACATTCATTTTGTCTCTATTGGTGACATGACACATTCACTTTGTCTCTATTGGTGACATGACACATTCACTTTGTCTCTATTGGTGACATGACACATTCATTTGGTCTCTATTGGTGACATGACACATTCATTTGGTCTCTATTGGTGACATGACACATTCACTCTGTCTCTATTGGACACATGACACATTCACATTGTCTCTATTGGTGACATGACACATTCATTTGGTCTCTATTGGTGACATGACACATTCATCTGGTCTCTATTGGTGACATGACACATTCATTTGTTCTCTATTGGTGACATAACACATTCACTTTGTCTCTATTGGTGACATGACACATTCATTTTATCTCAATTGGTTGCATGACACATTCACTTTGTCTCTATTGGTGACATGACACATTCATTTTGTCTCTATTGGTGACATGACACATTCACTTTGTCTCTATTGGTAACATGACACATTCACTTTGTCTCTATTGGTGACGTGACACATTCATTTGGTCTCTATTGGTGACATGACACATTCATTTGGTCTCTATTGGTGACATGACACATTCACTTTGTCCCTACTGGTGACATGACACATTCAATTGTTCTCTATTGCTGACATGACACATTAACTTTGTCTCTATTGCTGAAAAGACACATTCACTTTGTCTCTATTGGTGACAAGACACATTCATTTTGTCTCTATTGGTGACATGACACATTCATTTTGTCTTTATTGGTGACATGACACATTGATTTTGTCTCTATTGGTGACATGACACTTTCACTTTGTCTCTATTGCTGACATGACACTTTCACTTTGTCTCTATTGGTGACATGACACATTCACTTGGACTCTATTGGTGACATGACACATTCACTTTGTCTCTATTGGTGACATGACACAGTTACTTTGTCTCTATTGGTAACATGACACATTCACTTTGTCTCTATTGGTAACATGACACATTCACTTTGTCTCTATTGGTGACATGACACATTCACTTTGTCTCTATTGGTGACATGACACGTTCATTTTGTCTCTATTGGTGACATGACACATTCACTTGGTCTCTATCGGTGACATGACACATTCATCTGGTCTCTATTGGTGACATCACACATTCACTTTGTCTCTATTGCTGACATCACACATTCACTCTGTCTCTATTGGTGACATGACACATTTACTTTGTCTCTAATGGTGACATGACACATTCATTTTGTCTCTATTGGTGACATGACACATTCACTTTGTCTCTATTGGTGACATGACACATTCACTTTGTCTCTATTGGTGACATGCACGTTCATTTGTCTCTATTGGTGACATGACACATTCACTTTGTCTCTATTGGTGACATGACACACTCACTTTGTCTCTATATGTGACATGACACATTCACTTTGTCTCTATTGGTGACATGACACATTCATTTGGTCTCTATTGGTGACATGCCACATTCATTTGGTCTCTATTGGTGATATGACACATTCACTTTGTCTCTATTGGTGACGTGACACATTCACTTTGTCTCTATTGGTGACATGACACATTCACTCTGTCTCTATTGGTGACATGACACATTCATTTTGTCTCTATTGGTGGCATGACACATTCACTTTGTCTCTATTGGTGACATGACACATTCACTTTGTCTCTATTGGTGACATGACACATTCACTTTCTCTCTATTAGTAACATGACACATTCACTTTGTCTCTATTGGTGACATGACACATTCACTTTGTCTCTATTGGTGACATGACACATTCACCTTCTCTCTATTGGTAACATGACACAATCACTTTGTCTCTATTGGTGACATTACACATTCATTTGGTCTCTATTGGTGACATGACACATTCATTTGGTCTCTATTGGTGACATGACACATTCATTTGGTCTTTATTGGTGACATGACACCTTCATTTGGTCTCTATTGGTGACATGACACCTTCATTTGGTCTCTATTGGTGACATGACACATTCATTTGGTCTCTATTGGTGACATTACACATTCATTTGGTCTCTATTGGTGACATGACACATTCATTTGGTCTCTATTGGTGACATGACACATTCATTTGGTCTTTATTGGTGACATGACACCTTCATTTGGTCTCTATTGGTGACATGACACCTTCATTTGGTCTCTATTGGTGACGTGACACATTCCTTTGGTCTCTATTGGTGACGTGACACATTCATTTTTTGTCTATTAGTGACATCACACATTCATTTGGTCTCTATTGGTGACATGACACATTCATTTGGTCTCTATTGGTGACATGACACATTCATTTGGTCTCTATTAGTGACATGACACATTCACTTTGTCTCTATTGGTGACATGACGCATTCACTTTGTCTCTATTGGTGACATGACACATTCACTTGGTCTCTATTGGTGACATGACACATTCACTTTGTCTCTATTGGTGACATGACACATTCACTTTGTCTCTATTGGTGGCATGACACATTCATTTGGTCTCTATTTGTGACATGACACATTCATTTGTCTCTATTGGTGACATGGCACATTCATTTGGTCTCTATTGGTGACATGACACATTCACTCTGTCTCTATTGGTGACATGACACATTCATTTGTCTCTATTGGTGACATGACACATTCATTTGGTCTCTATTGGTGACATGACACATTCATTTTGTCTCTATTGGTGACATGACACATTCATTTTGTCTCTATTGGTGGCATGACACATTCACTTTGTCTCTATTGGTGACATGACACATTCACTTTGTCTCTATTAGTGACATGACACATTCATTTGGTCTCTATTGGTGACATGACACATTCACTTTGTCTCTATTGGTGACATGACACATTCACTTGGTCTCTATTGGTGACATGACACCTTCATTTGGTCTCTATTGGTGACATGACACCTTCATTTGGTCTCTATTGGTGACGTGACACATTCCTTTGGTCTCTATTGGTGACGTGACACATTCATTTTTTGTCTATTAGTGACATCACACATTCATTTGGTCTCTATTGGTGACATGACACATTCATTTGGTCTCTATTGGTGACATGACACATTCATTTGGTCTCTATTAGTGACATGACACATTCACTTTGTCTCTATTGGTGACATGACGCATTCACTTTGTCTCTATTGGTGACATGACCCATTCACTTGGTCTCTATTGGTGACATGACACATTCACTTTGTCTCTATTGGTGACATGACACATTCACTTTGTCTCTATTGGTGGCATGACACATTCATTTGGTCTCTATTTGTGACATAACACATTCATTTGTCTCTATTGGTGACATGACACATTCATTTGGTCTCTATTGGTGACATGACACATTCACTCTGTCTCTATTGGTGACATGACACATTCATTTGTCTCTATTGGTGACATGACACATTCATTTGGTCTCTATTGGTGACATGACACATTCATTTTGTCTCTATTGGTGACATGACACATTCATTTTGTCTCTATTGGTGGCATGACACATTCACTTTGTCTCTATTGGTGACATGACACATTCACTTTGTCTCTATTAGTGACATGACACATTCATTTGGTCTCTATTGGTGACATGACACGTTCACTTTGTCTCTATTGGTGACATGACACATTCACTTGGTCTCTATTGGTGACATGACACCTTCATTTGGTCTCTATTGGTGACATGACACCTTCATTTGGTCTCTATTTGTGACGTGACACATTCATTTGGTCTCTATTGGTGACATGACACATTCACATTGTCTCTATTGGTGACATGACACATTCACTTTGTCTCTATTGGTAACATGACACATTCACTTTGTCTCTATTGGTGACATGACACATTCATCTGGTCTCTATTGTTGACATGACACATTCATTTGTTCTCTATTGGTGACATGACACATTCACTTTGTCTCTATTGGTGACATGACACATTCATTTTATCTCTATTGGTTGCATGACACATTCATTTTGTCTCTATTGGTGGCATGACACATTCACTTTGTCTCTATTGGTGACATGACACATTCATTTTGTCTCTATTGGTGACATGACAGATTCACTTTTTCTCTACTGGTGACATGACACATTCACTTTGTCTCTATTGGTAACATGACACATTCACTTTGTCTCTATTGGTGACGTGACACATTCATTTGGTCTCTATTCGTGACATGACACATTCATTTGGGCTCTATTGGTGACATGACACATTCACTTTGTCTCTATTGGTGACATGACACATTCACTTGTTCTCTATTGCTGACATGACACATTAACTTTGTCTCTATTGCTGACATGACACATTCACTTTGTCTCTATTGGTGACAAGACACATTCATTTTGTCTCTATTGGTGACATGACACATTCATTTTGTCTTTATTGGTGACATGACACATTGATTTTGTCTCTATTGGTGACATGACACTTTCACTTTGTCTCTATTGCTGACATGACACATTCACTTTGTCTCTATTGGTGACATGACACATTCACTTGGACTCTATTGGTGACATGACACATTCACTTTGTCTCTATTGGTGACATGACACAGTTACTTTGTCTCTATTGGTAACATGACACATTCACTTTGTCTCTATTGGTAACATGACACATTCACTTTGTCTCTATTGGTGACATGACACATTCACTTTGTCTCTATTGGTGACATGACACGTTCATGTTGTCTCTATTGGTAACATGACACATTCACTTTGTCTCTATTGGTGACATGACACATTCACTCTGTCTCTATTGGTGACATGACACATTTACTTTGTCTCTAATGGTGACATGACACATTCATTTTGTCTCTATTGGTGACATGACACATTCACTTTGTCTCTATTGGTGACATGACACATTCACTTTGTCTCTATTGGTGACATGCACGTTCATTTGTCTCTATTGGTGACATGACACATTCACTTTGTCTCTATTGGTGACATGACACACTCACTTTGTCTCTATATGTGACATGACACATTCACTTTGTCTCTATTGGTGACATGACACATTCATTTGGTCTCTATTGGTGACATGCCACATTCATTTGGTCTCTATTGGTGATATGACACATTCACTTTGTCTCTATTGGTGACGTGACACATTCACTTTGTCTCTATTGGTGACATGACACATTCATTTTGTCTCTATTGGTGGCATGACACATTCACTTTGTCTCTATTGGTGACATGACACATTCACTTTGTCTCTATTGGTGGCATGACACATTCACTTTGTCTCTATTGGTGACATGACACATTCACTTTGTCTCTATTGGTGGCATGACACATTCACTTTGTCTCTATTGGTGACATGACACATTCATTTTGTCTCTATTGGTGGCATGACACATTCACTTTCTCTCTATTGGTAACATGACACATTCACTTTGTCTCTATTGGTGACATGACACATTCACTTTGTCTCTATTGGTGACATGACACATTCACTTTCTCTCTATTGGTAACATGACACATTCACTTTGTCTCTATTGGTGACATGACACATTCATTTGGTCTCTATTGGTGACATGACACATTCATTTGGTCTCTATTGGTGACATGACACATTCATTTGGTCTCTATTGGTGACATGACACATTCATTTGCTCTTTATTGGTGACATGACACCTTCATTTGGTCTCTATTGGTGACATGACACCTTCATTTGGTCTCTATTGGTGACGTGACACATTTCTTTGGTCTCTATTGGTGACGTGACACATTCATTTTTTGTCTATTAGTGACATGACACATTCATTTGGTCTCTATTGGTGACATGACACATTCATTTGGTCTCTATTGGTGACATGACACATTCATTTGGTCTCTATTAGTGACATGACACATTCACTTTGTCTCTATTGGTGACATGACGCATTCACTTTGTCTCTATTGGTGACATGACACATTCACTTGGTCTCTATTGGTGACATGACACATTCACTTTGTCTCTATTGGTGACATGACACATTCACTTTGTCTCTATTGGTGGCATGACACATTCATTTGGTCTCTATTTGTGACATGACACATTCATTTGTCTCTATTGGTGACATGACACATTCATTTGGTCTCTATTGGTGACATGACACATTCACTCTGTCTCTATTGGTGACATGACACATTCATTTGTCTCTATTGGTGACATGACACATTCATTTGGTCTCTATTGGTGTCATGACACATTTATTTTGTCTCTATTGGTGACATGACACATTCATTTTGTCTCTATTGGTGGCATGACACATTCACTTTGTCTCTATTGGTGACATGACACATTCATTTGGTCTCTATTGGTGACATGACACATTCACTTTGTCTCTATTGGTGACATGACACATTCACTTCGTCTCTATTGGTGACATGACACATTCACTTTGTCTCTATTGGTGACATGACACATTCACTTTGTCTCTATTGGTGACATGACACATTCATTAGGTCTCTATTGGTGACATGACACATTCATTTGGTCTCTATTGGTGACATGATACATTCATTTGGTCTTTATTGGTAACATGACACCTTCATTTGGTCTCTATTGGTGACATGACACCTTCATTTGGTCTCTATTGGTGACGTGACACATTCATTTGGTCTCTATTGGTGACGTGACACATTCCTTTGGTCTCTATTGGTGACGTGACACATTCATTTTGTCTCTATTGGTGACATGACACATTCATTTTGTCTCTATTGGTGACATGACACATTCACTTTGTCTCTATTGGTGACATGACACATTCACTTTGTCTGTATTGGTAACATGACACATTCACTTTGTCTCTATTGGTAACATGACACATTCACTTTGTCTCTATTGGTAACATGACACATTCACTTTGTCTCTATTGGTGACATGACACATTCACTTTGTCTCTATTGGTGACATGACACATTCATCTGGTCTCTATTGGTGACATGACACATTCATTTGTTCTCTATTGGTGACATGACACATTCACTTTGTCTCTATTGGTGACATGACACATTCATTTTATCTCTATTGGTTGCATGACTCATTCATTTTGTCTCTATTGGTGGCATGACACATTCACTTTGTCTCTATTGGTGACATGACACATTCATTTTGTCTCTATTGGTGACATGACACATTCACTTTGTCTCTATTGGTGACATGACAGATTCACTTTTTCTCTATTGGTGACATGACACATTCACTTTGTCTCTATTGGTAACATGACACATTCACTTTCTCTCTATTGGTGACATGACACATTCATTTTGTCTCTATTGGTGCCATGACACGTTCACTTTGTCTCTATTGGTGACGTGACACATTCATTTGGTCTCTATTGGTGACATGACACATTCATTTGGTCTCTATTGGTGACATGACACATTCACTTTGTCTCTATTGGTGACAAGACACATTCATTTTGTCTCTATTGGTGACATGACACATTCATTTTGTCTTTATTGGTGACATGACACATTCACTTTGTCTCTATTGGTGACATGACACATTCACTTTGTCTCTATTGGTGACATGACACGTTCATTTTGTCTCTATTGGTGACATAACACATTCACTTTGTCTCTATTGGTGACATGACACATTCACTTTGTCTCTATTGGTGACATGACACGTTCATTTGTCTCTATTGGTGACATGACACATTCACTTTGTCTCTATTGGTGACATGACACATTCACTTTGTCTCTATATGTGACATGACACATTCACTTTGTTTCTATTGGTGACATGACACATTCACTTTGTCTCTATTGGTAACATGACACATTCATTTTGTCTCTATTGCTGACATGACACATTCACTTTGTCTCTATTGGTGACATGACACATTCATTTTGTCTCTATTGGTGACATGACACATTCACTTTGTCTCTATTGGTGACGTGACACATTCACTTTGTCTCTATTGCTGACATGACACATTCACTTTGTCTCTATTGCTGACATGACACATTCGCTTTGTCTCTATTGGTGACATGACACGTTCATTTGGTCTCTATTGGTGACATGACACATTCATTTGGTCTCTAATGGTGACATGACACATTCATTTTGTCTCTATTGGTGACATAACACATTCACTTTGTCTCTATTGCTGACATGACACTTTCACTTTGTCTCTATTGGTGACATGACACATTCACTTGGACTCTATTGGTGGCATGACACAGTCACTTTGTCTCTATTGGTAACATGACACATTCGTTTTGTCTCTATTGGTGACATGACACATTCACTTTGTCTCTATTGGTGACATGACACGCTCATTTTGTCTCTATTGGTGACATGACACATTCACTTGGTCTCTATCGGTGACATGACACATTCACTTTGTCTCTATTGGTGCCATGACACATTCATTTTGTCTCTATTGGTGACATGACACATTCACTTTGTCTCTATTGGTGACATGACACATTCACTTTGTCTCTATTGGTGACATGACACGTTCATTTTGTCTCTATTGGTGACATGACACATTCACTTTGTCTCTATTGGTGACATGACACATTCACTTTGTCTCTATTGGTGACAGGACACGTTCATTTGTCTCTATTGGTGACATGACACATTCACTTTGTCTCTATTGGTGACATGACACACTCACTTTGTCTCTATATGTGACATGACACATTCACTTTGTCTCTATTGGTGACATGACACATTCATTTGGTCTCTATTGGTGACATGCCACATTCATTTGGTCTCTATTGGTAACATGCCACATTCATTTGGTCTCTATTGGTGACAAGCCACGTTCACTTTGTCTCTATTGGTGACATGCCACATTCACTTTGTCTCTATTGGTGACATAACACATTCACTTTGTCTCTATTGGTGACATGACACATTCACTCTGTCTCTATTAGTGACATGACACATTCACATTGTCTCTATTGGTGACATGACACATTCACTTTGTCTCTATTGGTGACATGACACATTCACTTTGTCTCTATTGGTGACATGACACATTCACTTTGTCTCTATTAGTGACATGACACATTCACTTTGTCTCTATTGGTGACATGACACATTCACTTGGACTCTATTGGTGACATGACACAGTCACTTTGTCTCTATTGGTTACATGACACAGTTACTTTGTCTCTATTGGTAACATGACACATTCACTTTGTCTCTATTGGTAACATGACACATTCACTTTGTCTCTATTGGTGACATGACACATTCACTTTGTCTCTATTGGTGACATGACACGTTCATTTTGTCTCTATTGGTGACATGACACATTCACTTGGTCTCTATCGGTGACATGACACATTCACTTTGTCTCTATTGGTGACATGACACATTCATTTTGTCTCTATTGGTGACATGACACGTTCATTTTGTCTCTATTGGTAACATGACACATTCACTTTGTCTCTATTGGTGACATGACACATTCACTTTGTCTCTATTGGTGACATGACACATTCACTTTGTCTCTATTAGTGACATGACACATTCACTTTCTCTCTATTGGTGACATGACACATTCATTTTGTCTCTATTGGTGCCATGACACGTTCACTTTGTCTCTATTGGTGACGTGACACATTCATTTGGTCTCTATTGGTGACATGACATTCATTTGGTCTCTATTGGTGACATGACACATTCACTTTGTCTCTATTGGTGACATGACACATTCACTTGGTCTCTATTGCTGACATGACACATTCACTTGGTCTCTATTGCTGACATGACACATTCACTTTGTCTCTATTGGTGACAAGACACATTCATTTTGTCTCTATTGGTGACATGACACATTCATTTTGTCTTTATTGGTGACATGACACATTCACTTTGTCTCTATTGGTGACATGACACATTCACTTTGTCTCTATTGGTGACATGACACGTTCATTTTGTCTCTATTGGTGACATGACACATTCACTTTGTCTCTATTGGTGACATGACACATTCACTTTGTCTCTATTGGTGACATGACACGTTCATTTGTCTCTATTGGTGACATGACACATTCACTTTGTCTCTATTGGTGACATGACACACTCACTTTGTCTCTATATGTGACATGACACATTCACTTTGTCTCTATTGGTGACATGACACATTCACTTTGTCTCTATTGGTAACATGACACATTCATTTTGTCTCTATTGCTGACATGACACATTCACTTTGTCTCTATTGGTGACATGACACATTCATTTTGTCTCTATTGGTGACATGACACATTCACTTTGTCTCTATTGGTGACGTGACACATTCACTTTGTCTCTATTGCTGACATGACACATTCACTTTGTCTCTATTGCTGACATGACACATTCACTTTGTCTCTATTGGTGACATGACACGTTCATTTGGTCTCTATTGGTGACATGACACATTCATTTGGTCTCTAATGGTGACATGACACATTCATTTTGTCTCTATTGGTGACATAACACATTCACTTTGTCTCTATTGCTGACATGACACTTTCACTTTGTCTCTATTGGTGACATGACACATTCACTTGGACTCTATTGGTGGCATGACACAGTCACTTTGTCTCTATTGGTAACATGACACATTCGTTTTGTCTCTATTGGTGACATGACACATTCACTTTGTCTCTATTGGTGACATGACACGCTCATTTTGTCTCTATTGGTGACATGACACATTCACTTGGTCCCTATCGGTGACATGACACATTCACTTTGTCTCTATTGGTGCCATTACACATTCATTTTGTCTCTATTGGTGACATGACACATTCACTTTGTCTCTATTGGTGACATGACACATTCACTTTGTCTCTATTGGTGACATGACACGTTCATTTTGTCTCTATTGGTGACATGACACATTCACTTTGTCTCTATTGGTGACATGACACATTCACTTTGTCTCTATTGGTGACATGACACGTTCATTTGTCTCTATTGGTGACATGACACATTCACTTTGTCTCTATTGGTGACATGACACACTCACTTTGTCTCTATATGTGACATGACACATTCACTTTGTCTCTATTGGTGACATGACACATTCATTTGGTCTCTATTGGTGACATGCCACATTCATTTGGTCTCTATTGGTAACATGCCACATTCATTTGGTCTCTATTGGTGACAAGCCACGTTCACTTTGTCTCTATTGGTGACATGCCACATTCACTTTGTCTCTATTGGTGACATAACACATTCACTTTGTCTCTATTGGTGACATGACACATTCACTCTGTCTCTATTAGTGACATGACACATTCACATTGTCTCTATTGGTGACATGACACATTCACTTTGTCTCTATTGGTGACATGACACATTCACTTTGTCTCTATTGGTGACATGACACATTCACTTTGTCTCTATTAGTGACATGACACATTCACTTTGTCTCTATTGGTGACATGACACATTCACTTGGACTCTATTGGTGACATGACACAGTCACTTTGTCTCTATTGGTTACATGACACAGTTACTTTGTCTCTATTGGTAACATGACACATTCACTTTGTCTCTATTGGTAACATGACACATTCACTTTGTCTCTATTGGTGACATGACACATTCACTTTGTCTCTATTGGTGACATGACACGTTCATTTTGTCTCTATTGGTGACATGACACATTCACTTGGTCTCTATCGGTGACATGACACATTCACTTTGTCTCTATTGGTGACATGACACATTCATTTTGTCTCTATTGGTGACATGACACGTTCATTTTGTCTCTATTGGTAACATGACACATTCACTTTGTCTCTATTGGTGACATGACACATTCACTTTGTCTCTATTGGTGACATGACACATTCACTTTGTCTCTATTAGTGACATGACACATTCACTTTGTCTCTATTGGTGACATGACACATTCATTTGGTCTCTATTGGTGACATGCCACATTCATTTGGTCTCTATTGGTGACATGACACATTCACTTTGTCTCTATTGGTGACGTGACACATTCACTTTGTCTCTATTGGTGACATGACACATTCACTCTGTCTCTATTGGTGACATGACACATTCATTTGGTCTCTATTGGTGACATGCCACATTCATTTGGTCTCTATTGGTGACATGACACATTCACTTTGTCTCTATTGGTGACATGACACATTCACTTTGTCTCTATTGGTGACATGACACGTTCACTTTGTCTCTATTGGTGACATGACACATTCACTTGGTCTCTATTGCTGACATGACACATTCACTTGGTCTCTATTGCTGACATGACACATTAACTTGGTCTCTATTGCTGACATGACACATTAACTTTGTCTCTATTGCTGACATGACACATTCACTTTGTCTCTATTGGTGACATGACACATTCACTTTGTCTCTATTGGTGACATGCCACATTCACTTTGTCTCTATTGGTGACATAAGACATTCACTTTGTCTCTATTAGTGACATGACACATTCACTTTGTCTCTATTAGTGACATGACACATTCACTTTGTCTCTATTGGTGACATGACACATTCACTCTGTCTCTATTAGTGACATGACACATTCACTTTGTCTCTATTAGTGACATGACACATTCACTTTGTCTCTATTGGTGACATGACACATTCACTCTGTCTCTATTAGTGACATGACACATTCACTTTGTCTCTATTAGTGACATGACACATTCATTTTGTGTCTATTGGTGACATGACACATTCATTTGGTCTCTATTGGTGACATGACACATTCATTTTGTCTCTATTGGTGCCATGACACGTTCACTTTGTCTCTATTGGTGACATGACACATTCACTTTGTCTCCATTGGTGACATGACACATTCACTTTGTCTCTATTAGTGACATGACACATTCACTTTCTCTCTATTGGTGACATGACACATTCATTTTGTCTCTATTGGTGCCTTGACACGTTCACTTTGTCTCTATTGGTGACGTGACACATTCATTTGGTCTCTATTGGTGACATGACACATTCATTTGGTCTCTATTGGTGACATGACACATTCACTTTGTCTCTATTGGTGACATGACACATTCACTTGGTCTCTATTGCTGACATGACACATTCACTTGGTCTCTATTACTGACATGACACATTCACTTTGTCTCTATTGGTGACAAGACACATTCATTTTGTCTCTATTGGTGACATGACACATTCATTTTGTCTTTATTGGTGACATGACACATTCACTTTGTCTCTATTGGTGACATGACACATTCACTTTGTCTCTATTGGTGACATGACACGTTCATTTTGTCTCTATTGGTGACATGACACATTCACTTTGTCTCTATTGGTGACATGACACATTCACTTTGTCTCTATTGGTGACATGACACGTTCATTTGTCTCTATTGGTGACATGACACATTCACTTTGTCTCTATTGGTGACATGACACACTCACTTTGTCTCTATATGTGACATGACACATTCACTTTGTCTCTATTGGTGACATGACACATTCACTTTGTCTCTATTGGTAACATGACACATTCATTTTGTCTCTATTGCTGACATGACACATTCACTTTGTCTCTATTGGTGACATGACACATTCATTTTGTCTCTATTGGTGACATGACACATTCACTTTGTCTCTATTGGTGACGTGACACATTCACTTTGTCTCTATTGCTGACATGACACATTCACTTTGTCTCTATTGCTGACATGACACATTCACTTTGTCTCTATTGGTGACATGACACGTTCATTTGGTCTCTATTGGTCACATGACACATTCATTTGGTCTCTAATGGTGACATGACACATTCATTTTGTCTCTATTGGTGACATAACACATTCACTTTGTCTCTATTGCTGACATGACACTTTCACTTTGTCTCTATTGGTGACATGACACATTCACTTGGACTCTATTGGTGGCGTGACACAGTCACTTTGTCTCTATTGGTAACATGACACATTCGTTTTGTCTCTATTGGTGACATGACACATTCACTTTGTCTCTATTGGTGACATGACACGCTCATTTTGTCTCTATTGGTGACATGACACATTCACTTGGTCTCTATCGGTGACATGACACATTCACTTTGTCTCTATTGGTGCCATGACACATTCATTTTGTCTCTATTGGTGACATGACACATTCACTTTGTCTCTATTGGTGACATGACACATTCACTTTGTCTCTATTGGTGACATGACACGTTCATTTTGTCTCTATTGGTGACATGACACATTTACTTTGTCTCTATTGGTGACATGACACATTCACTTTGTCTCTATTGGTGACATGACACGTTCATTTGTCTCTATTGGTGACATGACACATTCACTTTGTCTCTATTGGTGACATGACACACTCACTTTGTCTCTATATGTGACATGACACATTCACTTTGTCTCTATTGGTGACATGACACATTCATTTGGTCTCTATTGGTGACATGCCACATTCATTTGGTCTCTATTGGTAACATGCCACATTCATTTGGTCTCTATTGGTGACAAGCCACGTTCACTTTGTCTCTATTGGTGACATGCCACATTCACTTTGTCTCTATTGGTGACATAACACATTCACTTTGTCTCTATTGGTGACATGACACATTCACTCTGTCTCTATTAGTGACATGACACATTCACATTGTCTCTATTGGTGACATGACACATTCACTTTGTCTCTATTGGTGACATGACACATTCACTTTGTCTCTATTGGTGACATGACACATTCACTTTGTCTCTATTAGTGACATGACACATTCACTTTGTCTCTATTGGTGACATGACACATTCACTTGGACTCTATTGGTGACATGACACAGTCACTTTGTCTCTATTGGTTACATGACACAGTTACTTTGTCTCTATTGGTAACATGACACATTCACTTTGTCTCTATTGGTAACATGACACATTCACTTTGTCTCTATTGGTGACATGACACATTCACTTTGTCTCTATTGGTGACATGACACGTTCATTTTGTCTCTATTGGTGACATGACACATTCACTTGGTCTCTATCGGTGACATGACACATTCACTTTGTCTCTATTGGTGACATGACACATTCATTTTGTCTCTATTGGTGACATGACACGTTCATTTTGTCTCTATTGGTAACATGACACATTCACTTTGTCTCTATTGGTGACATGACACATTCACTTTGTCTCTATTGGTGACATGACACATTCACTTTGTCTCTATTAGTGACATGACACATTCACTTTGTCTCTATTGGTGACATGACACATTCATTTGGTCTCTATTGGTGACATGCCACATTCATTTGGTCTCTATTGGTGACATGACACATTCACTTTGTCTCTATTGGTGACATGACACATTCACTTTGTCTCTATTGGTGACATGACACGTTCACTTTGTCTCTATTGGTGACATGACACATTCACTTGGTCTCTATTGCTGACATGACACATTCACTTGGTCTCTATTGCTGACATGACACATTAACTTGGTCTCTATTGCTGACATGACACATTAACTTTGTCTCTATTGGTGACATGACACATTCACTTTGTCTCTATTGGTGACATGACACATTCACTTTGTCTCTATTGGTGACATGCCACATTCACTTTGTCTCTATTGGTGACATAAGACATTCACTTTGTCTCTATTGGTGACATGACACATTCACTCTGTCTCTATTAGTGACATGACACATTCACTTTGTCTCTATTAGTGACATGACACATTCACTTTGTCTCTATTGGTGACATGACACATTCACATTGTCTCTATTGGTGACATGACACATTCATTTTGTGTCTATTGGTGACATGACACATTCATTTGGTCTCTATTGGTGACATGACACATTCATTTGGTCTCTATTGGTGACATGACACATTCACTTTGTCTCTTTTGGTGACATGACACATTCACTTTGTCTCTATTGGTGACATGACACACTCACTTTGTCTCTATATGTGACATGACCCATTCACTTTGTCTCTATTGGTGACATGACACATTCATTTGGTCTCTATTGGTGACATGCCACATTCATTTGGTCTCTATTGGTGACATGCCACATTTATTTGGTCTCTATTGGTGAAAGGCCACGTTCACTTTGTCTCTATTGGTGACATGACACATTCACATTGTCTCTATTGGTGACATGACACATTCACTTTGTCTCTATTGGTGACATAACACATTCACTTTGTCTCTATTGGTGACATGACACATTCACGTTGTCTCTATTAGTGACATGACACATTCACTTTGTCTCTATTGGTGACATGACACATTCACATTGTCTCTATTGGTGACATGACACATTCACTTTGTCTCTATTGGTGACAGGATACATTCATTTGGTCTCTATTGGTGACATGACACATTCACTTTGTCTCTATTGCTGACATGACACATTCACATTGTCTCTATTGGTGACATGACACATTCACATTGTCTCTATTGGTGACATGACACAATCACATTGTCTCTATTGGTGACATGACACGTTCACTTTGTCTCTATTGGTGACATGACACATTCACTTTGTCTCTATTGGTGACATGACACATTCATTTTGTGTCTATTGGTGACATGACACATTCATTTGGTCTCTATTGGTGACATGACACATTCATTTGGTCTCTATTGGTGACATGACACATTCACTTTGTCTCTATTGGTGACATGACACATTCACTTTGTCTCTATTGGTGACATGACACATTCACTTTGTCTCTATTGGTGACATGACACATTCACTTTGTCTCTATTGGTGACATGACACATTCATTTGGTCTCTATTGGTGACATGACACATTCATTTGGTCTCTCTTGGTGACATGACACATTCATTTTGTCTCTATTGGTGACATGACACATTCACTTGGTCTCTATCGGTGACATGACACATTCACTTTGTCTCTATTGGTGATATGACACATTCATTTTGTCTCTATTGGTGACATGACACATTCACTTTGTCTCTATTGGTGACATGACACATTCACTTTGTCTCTATTGGTGACATGACACGTTCATTTTGTCTCTATTGGTGACATGACACATTCACTTTGTCTCTATTGGTGACATGACACATTCATTTGGTCTCTATTGGTGACATGACACATTCATTTGGACTCTATTGGTGACATGACACATTCATTTTGTCTCTATTGGTGACATGACACATTCACTTGGTCTCTATCGGTGACATGACACATTCACTTTGTCTCTATTGGTGACATGACACGTTCATTTTGTCTCTATTGGTGACATGACACATTCACTTTGTCTCTATTGGTGACATGACACATTCACTTTGTCTCTATTGGTGACATGACACGTTCATTTGTCTCTATTGGTGACATGACACATTCACTTTGTCTCTATTGGTGACATGACACACTCACTTTGTCTCTATATGTGACATGACACATTCACTTTGTCTCTATTGGTGACATGACACATTCATTTGGTCTCTATTGGTGACATGCCACATTCATTTGGTCTCTATTGGTGACATGCCACATTCATTTGGTCTCTATTGGTGAAAGGCCACGTTCACTTTGTCTCTATTGGTGACATGCCACATTCACTTTGTCTCTATTGGTGACATAAGACATTCACTTTGTCTCTATTGGTGACATGACACATTCACTCTGTCTCTATTAGTGACATGACACATTCACATTGTCTCTATTGGTGACATGACACATTCACTTTGTCTCTATTGGTGACATAACACATTCACTTTGTCTCTATTAGTGACATGACACATTCACTTTGTCTCTATTGGTGACATGACACATTCACATTGTCTCTATTGGTGACATGACACATTCACTTTGTCTCTATTGGTGACAGGATACATTCATTTGGTCTCTATTGGTGACATGACACATTCACTTTGTCTCTATTGCTGACATGACACATTCACATTGTCTCTATTGGTGACATGACACATTCACTTTGTCTCTATTGGTGACATGACACATTCACTTTGTCTCTATTGGTGACATGACACGTTCATTTTGTCTCTATTGGTGACATGACACATTCACTTTGTCTCTATTGGTGACATGACACATTCACTTTGTCTCTATTGGTGACATGACACGTTCATTTGTCTCTATTGGTGACATGACACATTCACTTTGTCTCTATTGGTGACATGACACACTCACTTTGTCTCTATATGTGACATGACACATTCACTTTGTCTCTATTGGTGACATGACACATTCATTTGGTCTCTATTGGTGACATGCCACATTCATTTGGTCTCTATTGGTGACATGCCACATTCATTTGGTCTCTATTGGTGAAAGGCCACGTTCACTTTGTCTCTATTGGTGACATGCCACATTCACTTTGTCTCTATTGGTGACATAAGACATTCACTTTGTCTCTATTGGTGACATGACACATTCACTCTGTCTCTATTAGTTACATGACACATTCACATTGTCTCTATTGGTGACATGACACATTCACTTTGTCTCTATTGGTGACATAACACATTCACTTTGTCTCTATTGGTGACATGACACATTCACTTTGTCTCTATTAGTGACATGACACATTCACTTTGTCTCTATTGGTGACATGACACATTCACTTTGTCTCTATTGGTGACATGACACGTTCATTTGTCTCTATTGGTGACATGACACATTCACTTTGTCTCTATTGGTGACATGACACACTCACTTTGTCTCTATATGTGACATGACACATTCACTTTGTCTCTATTGGTGACATGACACATTCATTTGGTCTCTATTGGTGACATGCCACATTCATTTGGTCTCTATTGGTGACATGCCACATTCATTTGGTCTCTATTGGTGAAAGGCCACGTTCACTTTGTCTCTATTGGTGACATGCCACATTCACTTTGTCTCTATTGGTGACATAAGACATTCACTTTGTCTCTATTGGTGACATGACACATTCACTCTGTCTCTATTAGTTACATGACACATTCACATTGTCTCTATTGGTGACATGACACATTCACTTTGTCTCTATTGGTGACATAACACATTCACTTTGTCTCTATTGGTGACATGACACATTCACTTTGTCTCT
Organism: Eledone cirrhosa; assembly: GCA_964016885.1. Lineage (NCBI taxonomy): Eukaryota > Metazoa > Mollusca > Cephalopoda > Octopoda > Eledonidae > Eledone > Eledone cirrhosa. The sequence goes on from OZ024745.1 coordinate 6,719,648, forward strand.
ATTAGTGACATGACACATTCACTTTGTCTCTATTGGTGACATGACACATTCACATTGTCTCTATTGGTGACATGACACATTCACTTTGTCTCTATTGGTGACAGGATACATTCATTTGGTCTCTATTGGTGACATGACACATTCACTTTGTCTCTATTGCTGACATGACACATTCACATTGTCTCTATTGGTGACATGACACATTCACATTGTCTCTATTGGTGACATGACACATTCACATTGTCTCTATTGGTGACATGACACGTTCACTTTGTCTCTATTGGTGACATGACACATTCACTTTGTCTCTATTGGTGACATGACACATTCATTTTGTGTCTATTGGTGACATGACACATTCATTTGGTCTCTATTGGTGACATGACACATTCATTTGGTCTCTATTGGTGACATGACACATTCACTTTGTCTCTATTGGTGACATGACACATTCACTTTGTCTCTATTGGTGACATGACACACTCACTTTGTCTCTATTGGTGACATGACACATTCACTTTGTCTCTATTGGTGACATGACACATTCATTTGGTCTCTATTGGTGACATGACACATTCATTTGGTCTCTATTGATGACATGACACATTCATTTGGTCTCTATTGGTGACATGACACATTCACCTTGTCTCTATTGGTGACATGACACATTCACTTGGTCTCTATTGCTGACATGACACATTCACTTGGTCTCTATTGCTGACATGACACATTCACTTTGTCTCTATTGATGACATGACACATTCACTTTGTCTCTATTGGTGACATGACACATTCACTTTGTCTCTATTGGTGGCATGACACATTCACTTTGTCTCTATTGGTGACATGACACATTCATTTGGTCTCTATTGAAGACATGACACATTCATTTGGTCTCTATTGGTGACATGACACATTCACCTTGTCTCTATTGGTGACATGACACATTCACTTGGTCTCTATTGCTGACATGACACATTCACTTGGTCTCTATTGCTGACATGACACATTCACTTTGTCTCTATTGCTGACATGACACATTCACCTTGTCTCTATTGGTGACATGACACATTCATTTTGTCTCTATTGGTGACATGACACATTCATTTTGTCTCTATTGGTGACATGACACATTCACTTTGTCTCTATTGCAGACATGACACATTCACTTTGTCTCTATTGGTGACATGACACATTCACTTGGACTCTATTGGTGACATGACACATTCACTTTGTCTCTATTGGTGACATGACACATTCATTTTGTCTCTATTGGTGACTGGACACATTCACTTGGTCTCTATTGGTAACATGACACATTCACTTTGTCTCTATTGGTGACATGACACTCACTTTGTCTCTATTGGTGACATGACACATTCACTTTGTCTCTACTGGTGACATGACACATTCATTTGGTCTCTATTGGTGACATGCCACATTCATTTGGTCTCTATTGGTGACATGGCACATTCATTTGGTCTCTATTGGTGACATGACACATTCATTTGGTCTCTATTGGTGACATGACACCTTCATTTGGTCTCTATTGGTGACATGACACATTCATTTCGTCTCTATTGGTGACGTGACACATTCATTTGGTCTCTATTGGTGACATGACACGTTCATTTGGTCTCTATTGGTGACATGACACATTCATTTGGTCTCTATTGGAGACATGACACATTCATTTTGTCTCTATTGGTGACATGACACATTCACTTGGTCTCTATTGCTGACATGACACATTCACTTTGTCTGTATTAGTAACATGGCACATTCACTTTGTCTCTATTGGTGACATGACACATTCACTTTGTCTCTATTGGTGACATGACACATTCACTTTGGTCTCTATTAGTGACATGACACATTCACTTTGTCTCTATTGGTGACATGACACATTCACTTGGTCTCTATTGGTGACATGACACATTCATTTGGTCTCTATTAGTGACATGACACATTCACTTTGTCTCTATTGGTGACATGACACATTCACTTTGTCTCTATTGGTGACATGACACATTCACTTGGTCTCTATTGGTGACATGACACATTCATTTGGTCTCTATTAGTGACATGACACATTCACTTTGTCTCTATTGGTGACATGACACATTCACTTGGTCTCTATTGCTGACATGACACGTTCACTTTGTCTCTATTGGTGACATGCCACATTCATTTTGTGTCTATTGGTGACATGACACATTCATTTTGTCTCTATTGGTGACGTGACACATTCACTTTGTCTCTATTGGTGACATGACACATTCACTCTGTCTCTATTGGTGGCATGACACATTCATTTGGTCTCTATTGGTGACGTGACACATTCACTTTGTCTCTATTGGTGACATGACACATTCACTTTGTCTCTATTGGTGACATGACACATTCACTTTGTCTCTATTGGTGACATGACACATTCATTTGGTCTCTATTGGTGACATGACACATTCATTTGGTCTCTATTGGTGACATGACACATTCATTTGGTCTTTATTGGTGACATGACACCTTCATTTGGTCTCTATTGGTGACATGACACCTTCTTTTGGTCTCTATTGGTGACGTGACACATTCATTTGGTCTCTATTGGTGACGTGACACATTCCTTTGGTCTCTATTGGTGACGTTACACATTCATTTTGTCTCTATTGGTGACATGACACATTCACTTTGTCTCTATTGGTGACATGTCACAGTCACTTTGTCTCTATTGGTGACATGACACATTCACTTTGTCTGTATTGGTAACATGACACATTCACTTTGTCTCTATTGGTGACATGACACATTCACTTTGTCTCTATTGGTGACATGACACATTCATTTGGTCTCTATTGGTGACATGACACATTCATTTGTTCTCTATTGGTGACATGACACATTCACTTTGTCTCTATTGGTGACATGACACATTCAGTTTGTCTCTATTGGTGACATGACACTTTCACTTTGTCTCTATTGGTGACATGACACATTCACTTTGTCTCTATTGGTGACATGACACATCCATTTGGTCTCTATTGGTGACATGACACATTCATTTGGTCTCTATTGGTGACATGACACATTCACTTTGTCTCTATTGGTGACATGACACATTCACTTTGTCTCTATTGGTGACATGACACATTCACTTTGTCTCTATTGGTGGCATGACACATTCACTTTGTCTCTATTGGTGACATGACACATTCATTTGGTCTCTATTGGTGACATGACACATTCATTTGGTCTCTATTGGTGACATGACACATTCACCTTGTCTCTATTGGTGACATGACACATTCACTTGGTCTCTATTGCTGACATGACACATTCACTTGGTCTCTATTTCTGACATGACACATTCACTTTGTCTCTATTGCTGACATGACACATTCACCTTGTCTCTATTGGTGACATGACACATTCATTTTGTCTCTATTGGTGACATGACACATTCATTTTGTCTCTATTGGTGACATGACACATTCACTTTGTCTCTATTGCAGACATGACACATTCACTTTGTCTCTATTGGTGACATGACACATTCACTTGGACTCTATTGGTGACATGACACATTCACTTTGTCTCTATTGGTGACATGACACATTCATTTTGTCTCTATTGGTGACTGGACACATTCACTTGGTCTCTATTGGTGACATGACACATTCACTTTGTCTCTATTGGTGACATGACACTCACTTTGTCTCTATTGGTGACATGACACATTCACTTTGTCTCTACTGGTGACATGACACATTCATTTGGTCTCTATTGGTGACATGCCACATTCATTTGGTCTCTATTGGTGACATGACACATTCATTTGGTCTCTATTGGTGACATGACACATTCATTTGGTCTCTATTGGTGACATGACACCTTCATTTGGTCTCTATTGGTGACATGACACATTAATTTGGTCTCTATTGGTGACGTGACACATTCACTTTGTCTCTATTGGTGACATGACACATTCATTTGGTCTCTATTGGTGACATGACACGTTCATTTGGTCTCTATTGGTGACATGACACATTCATTTGGTCTCTATTGGAGACATGACACATTCACTTTGTCTCTATTGGTGGCATGACACATTCACTTTGTCTCTATTGGTGACATGACACATTCATTTGGTCTCTATTGAAGACATGACACATTCATTTGGTCTCTATTGGTGACATGACACATTCACCTTGTCTCTATTGGTGACATGACACATTCACTTGGTCTCTATTGCTGACATGACACATTCACTTGGTCTCTATTGCTGACATGACACATTCACTTTGTCTCTATTGCTGACATGACACATTCACCTTGTCTCTATTGGTGACATGACACATTCATTTTGTCTCTATTGGTGACATGACACATTCATTTTGTCTCTATTGGTGACATGACACATTCACTTTGTCTCTATTGCAGACATGACACATTCACTTTGTCTCTATTGGTGACATGACACATTCACTTGGACTCTATTGGTGACATGACACATTCACTTTGTCTCTATTGGTGACATGACACATTCATTTTGTCTCTATTGGTGACTGGACACATTCACTTGGTCTCTATTGGTAACATGACACATTCACTTTGTCTCTATTGGTGACATGACACTCACTTTGTCTCTATTGGTGACATGACACATTCACTTTGTCTCTACTGGTGACATGACACATTCATTTGGTCTCTATTGGTGACATGCCACATTCATTTGGTCTCTATTGGTGACATGGCACATTCATTTGGTCTCTATTGGTGACATGACACATTCATTTGGTCTCTATTGGTGACATGACACCTTCATTTGGTCTCTATTGGTGACATGACACATTCATTTCGTCTCTATTGGTGACGTGACACATTCATTTGGTCTCTATTGGTGACATGACACGTTCATTTGGTCTCTATTGGTGACATGACACATTCATTTGGTCTCTATTGGAGACATGACACATTCATTTTGTCTCTATTGGTGACATGACACATTCACTTGGTCTCTATTGCTGACATGACACATTCACTTTGTCTGTATTAGTAACATGGCACATTCACTTTGTCTCTATTGGTGACATGACACATTCACTTTGTCTCTATTGGTGACATGACACATTCACTTTGGTCTCTATTAGTGACATGACACATTCACTTTGTCTCTATTGGTGACATGACACATTCACTTGGTCTCTATTGGTGACATGACACATTCATTTGGTCTCTATTAGTGACATGACACATTCACTTTGTCTCTATTGGTGACATGACACATTCACTTTGTCTCTATTGGTGACATGACACATTCACTTGGTCTCTATTGGTGACATGACACATTCATTTGGTCTCTATTAGTGACATGACACATTCACTTTGTCTCTATTGGTGACATGACACATTCACTTGGTCTCTATTGCTGACATGACACGTTCACTTTGTCTCTATTGGTGACATGCCACATTCATTTTGTGTCTATTGGTGACATGACACATTCATTTTGTCTCTATTGGTGACGTGACACATTCACTTTGTCTCTATTGGTGACATGACACATTCACTCTGTCTCTATTGGTGGCATGACACATTCATTTGGTCTCTATTGGTGACGTGACACATTCACTTTGTCTCTATTGGTGACATGACACATTCACTTTGTCTCTATTGGTGACATGACACATTCACTTTGTCTCTATTGGTGACATGACACATTCATTTGGTCTCTATTGGTGACATGACACATTCATTTGGTCTCTATTGGTGACATGACACATTCATTTGGTCTTTATTGGTGACATGACACCTTCATTTGGTCTCTATTGGTGACATGACACCTTCTTTTGGTCTCTATTGGTGACGTGACACATTCATTTGGTCTCTATTGGTGACGTGACACATTCCTTTGGTCTCTATTGGTGACGTTACACATTCATTTTGTCTCTATTGGTGACATGACACATTCACTTTGTCTCTATTGGTGACATGTCACAGTCACTTTGTCTCTATTGGTGACATGACACATTCACTTTGTCTGTATTGGTAACATGACACATTCACTTTGTCTCTATTGGTGACATGACACATTCACTTTGTCTCTATTGGTGACATGACACATTCATTTGGTCTCTATTGGTGACATGACACATTCATTTGTTCTCTATTGGTGACATGACACATTCACTTTGTCTCTATTGGTGACATGACACATTCAGTTTGTCTCTATTGGTGACATGACACTTTCACTTTGTCTCTATTGGTGACATGACACATTCACTTTGTCTCTATTGGTGACATGACACATCCATTTGGTCTCTATTGGTGACATGACACATTCATTTGGTCTCTATTGGTGACATGACACATTCACTTTGTCTCTATTGGTGACATGACACATTCACTTTGTCTCTATTGGTGACATGACACATTCACTTTGTCTCTATTGGTGGCATGACACATTCACTTTGTCTCTATTGGTGACATGACACATTCATTTGGTCTCTATTGGTGACATGACACATTCATTTGGTCTCTATTGGTGACATGACACATTCACCTTGTCTCTATTGGTGACATGACACATTCACTTGGTCTCTATTGCTGACATGACACATTCACTTGGTCTCTATTTCTGACATGACACATTCACTTTGTCTCTATTGCTGACATGACACATTCACCTTGTCTCTATTGGTGACATGACACATTCATTTTGTCTCTATTGGTGACATGACACATTCATTTTGTCTCTATTGGTGACATGACACATTCACTTTGTCTCTATTGCAGACATGACACATTCACTTTGTCTCTATTGGTGACATGACACATTCACTTGGACTCTATTGGTGACATGACACATTCACTTTGTCTCTATTGGTGACATGACACATTCATTTTGTCTCTATTGGTGACTGGACACATTCACTTGGTCTCTATTGGTGACATGACACATTCACTTTGTCTCTATTGGTGACATGACACTCACTTTGTCTCTATTGGTGACATGACACATTCACTTTGTCTCTACTGGTGACATGACACATTCATTTGGTCTCTATTGGTGACATGCCACATTCATTTGGTCTCTATTGGTGACATGACACATTCATTTGGTCTCTATTGGTGACATGACACATTCATTTGGTCTCTATTGGTGACATGACACCTTCATTTGGTCTCTATTGGTGACATGACACATTAATTTGGTCTCTATTGGTGACGTGACACATTCACTTTGTCTCTATTGGTGACATGACACATTCATTTGGTCTCTATTGGTGACATGACACGTTCATTTGGTCTCTATTGGTGACATGACACATTCATTTGGTCTCTATTGGAGACATGACACATTCATTTTGTCTCTATTGGTGACATGACACATTCACTTTGTCTCTATTGGTGACATGACACATTCACTTTGTCTGTATTAGTAACATGGCACATTCACTTTGTCTCTATTGGTGACATGACACATTCACTTTGTCTCTATTGGTGACATGACACATTCACTTTGGTCTCTATTAGTGACATGACACATTCACTTTGTCTCTATTGGTGACATGACACATTCACTTGGTCTCTATTGGTGACATGACACATTCATTTGGTCTCTATTAGTGACATGACACATTCACTTTGTCTCTATTTGTGACATGACACATTCACTTTGTCTCTATTGGTGACATGACACATTCACTTGGTCTCTATTGGTGACATGACACATTCATTTGGTCTCTATTAGTGACATGACACATTCACTTTGTCTCTATTGGTGACATGACACATTCACTTGGTCTCTATTGCTGACATGACACGTTCACTTTGTCTCTATTGGTGACATGCCACATTCATTTTGTGTCTATTGGTGACATGACACATTCATTTTGTCTCTATTGGTGACGTGACACATTCACTTTGTCTCTATTGGTGACATGACACATTCACTCTGTCTCTATTGGTGGCATGACACATTCATTTGGTCTCTATTGGTGACATGACACATTCACTTTGTCTCTATTGGTGACATGACACATTCACTTTGTCTCTATTGGTGACATGACACATTCACTTTGTCTCTATTGGTGACATGACACATTCATTTGGTCTCTATTGGTGACATGACACATTCATTTGGTCTCTATTGGTGACATGACACATTCATTTGGTCTTTATTGGTGACATGACACCTTCATTTGGTCTCTATTGGTGACATGACACCTTCATTTGGTCTCTATTGGTGACGTGACACATTCATTTGGTCTCTATTGGTGACGTGACACATTCCTTTGGTCTCTATTGGTGACGTTACACATTCATTTTGTCTCTATTGGTGACATGACACATTCACTTTGTCTCTATTGGTGACATGTCACAGTCACTTTGTCTCTATTGGTGACATGACACATTCACTTTGTCTGTATTGGTAACATGACACATTCACTTTGTCTCTATTGGTGACATGACACATTCACTTTGTCTCTATTGGTGACATGACACATTCATTTGGTCTCTATTGGTGACATGACACATTCATTTGTTCTCTATTGGTTACATGACACATTCACTTTGTCTCTATTGGTGACATGACACATTCACTTTGTCTCTATTGGTGACATGACACATTCACTTGGTCTCTATTGGTGACATGACACATTCACTTTGTCTCTATTGATGACATGACACATTCACTTGGTCTCTATTGGTGACATGACACATTCACTTGGTCTCTATTGGTGACATGACGCATTCACTTGGTCTCTATTGGTGACATGACACATTCACTTGGTCTACTTTTGGTTTTGTTGTTTATTTTGTTTGTTTTGTCTCACTGTGGGTTTTCAGTAATTCACCTGCAACTCAATTTACTTGTACTTCTCCTCTATCTAGACAAAAGTCTTTGTCCGAAACGTCTGAATTGTTGGCTTTGTTTAATTTCGTTTAGTTTTCTTCTTACTTTTTTTCTTTTGTTGCTAAAAGAAATATCTTTATTGGTATCTCATTTCGTCATAAGTCCTACAGTTTGTGGAGAGGGGGAAAGTCAATTAAATCAACACCAGTATTTGCCTGGTACTTTATTTTATCAACCTCGAAAGAATAAAAGGCAAAGTTGACCTCGCTGGGGTTTGAACTCAGAATGTAAAAACCGTAAGTAAATGCAGGCAAGCATTTTGTCGGATGCTCCACCGACTTAACTGCCAATCTATCACTCTCTTATTCAACAGTGGTATTGGTTTCTAAGACACAAGGTCAGCAATTTTAGAAGGGCAAAGCTGAATAAATCCACCCCAATCAGCCTGTTACGATACAATCTACCCCCTAACAGTAATACTGCCAATCTACCCCCTAACAGTAATGTTTCTGGCACAAAGCCAGCAATCTGAGGGGTGGGGAATGTAGAAGAAATCGACTCCAGTACATTACCGGTGCATTATTTTATCGACTCCGTGAGGATAAAAGTCAAAGCTTACCTCGGCGGAATTTGAACTCAGAACGTAAAGGGATGTAACTAAATACCACAAACCATTTCATTCAACAGTAATATTTACACGAGTATGGTATTATATTAATGTTCCGACACGACTCTAAAAAAAAAGCGAATTAATTAAAACGCAAAATTTTTATTTAGGCGTAGACACAAAAGTCAACGAAGAAATTAGAATAAGTGAACCGTGGAAATACGTATGAGTAGAGGAAGCTGGTAAGATAGAAAACAGAGAAATAAAGAAGAAAAGTAGAATAGACTAACATTAAAAACCCAAAAACTCTATGCTGATCATAAACTACATCTTTTCTGGATTAAACTGATCATAAATTAACGTGAAGGACTCGTATAAAATAGCCAGAGTATGTCTAAGTCAATTTACAGTAGATTAACATAATAAAGCAGCTTGAGTTAATTATTAAAACATGCGTGTGTCTATAAAGAATCAAGTATAACAGTGGTGTACTCTAACGTGGTATAACAGTGGTGTACTCTAACGTGGTATAACAGTGGTGTAGTCTAACGTGGTGTAACAGTGGCGTACTCTAACATGGTATAACAGTGGTGTACTCTAACATGGTATAACAGTGGTGTACTCTAACATGGTATAACAGTGGTGTACTCTAACGTGGTATAACACTCCAACGTGGTATAACAGTGGTGTACTCTAACGTGGTGTAACAGTGGTGCACTTTAACGTGTTGTAACAGTGGTGTACTCTAACGCGGTGTAACAGTGGTGTACTCTAACGTGCTGTAACAGTGGTGTACCCTAACGTGTTGTAACAGTGGTGTACTCTAACGTGGTATACTATTGTACTCTAACGTGGTATAACAGTGGTGTACTCTAACGTGTTGTAACAGTGGTGTACTCTAACGTGTTGTAACAGTGGTGTACTCTAACGTGGTATACTATTGTACTCTAACGTGGTATAACAGTGGTGTACTCTAACGTGCTGTAACAGTGGTGTACTCTAACGTGTTGTAACAGTGGTGTACTCTAACGTGGTATATTATTTACTCTAACGTGGTATAACAGTGGTGTACTCTAACGTGGTGTAACAGTGGTGTACCCTAACGTGTTGTAACAGTGGTGTACTCTAACGTGGTATACTATTGTACTCTAACGTGGTATAACAGTGGTGTACTCAAACGTGGTGTAACAGTGGTGTACTCTAACGTGGTATACTATTGTACTCTAACGTGGTATAACAGTGGTGTGCTCTAACGTGCTGTAACAGTGGTGTACTCTAACGTGTTGTAACAGTGGTGTACTCTAACGTGGTGTAACAGTGGTGTACTCTAACGTGGTATAACAGTGGTGTACTCTAACGTGTTGTAACAGTGGTGTACTCTAACGTGTTGTAACAGTGGTGTACCCTAACGTGTTGTAACAGTGGTGTACTCTAACGTGGTGTAACAGTGGTGTACTCTAACGTGTTGTAACAGTGGTGTACTCTAACGTGGTGTAACAGTGGTGTAACAGTGGTGTACTCTAACGTGGTATAACAGTGGTGTACTCTAACGTGGTGTAACAGTGGTGTACTCTAACGTGCTGTAACAGTGGTGTACTCTAACGTGTTGTAACAGTGGTGTACTCTAACGTGTTGTAACAGTGGTGTACTCTAACGTGGTGTAACAGTGGTGTACTCTAACGTGGTGTAACAGTGGTGTACTCTAGCGTGGTGTACTCTAACGTGGTATAACAGTGGTGTACTCTAACGTGGTGTAACAGTGGTGTACTCTAACGTGTTGTAACAGTGGTGTACTCTAACGTGTTGTAACAGTGGTGTACTCTAACGTGTTGTAACAGTGGTGTACTCTAACGTGGTATACTATTGTACTCTAACGTGGTATAACAGTGGTGTACTCAAACGTGGTGTAACAATGGTGTACTCTAACGTGGTATACTATTGTACTCTAACGTGGTATAACAGTGGTGTGCTCTAACGTGCTGTAACAGTGGTGTACTCTAACGTGTTGTAACAGTGGTGTACTCTAACGTGGTGTAACAGTGGTGTACTCTAATGTGGTATAACAGTGGTGTACTCTAACGTGTTGTAACAGTGGTGTACTCTAACGTGTTGTAACAGTGGTGTACTCTAACGTGTTGTAACAGTGGTGTACTCTAACGTGATGTAACAGTGGTGTACTCTAACGTGTTGTAACAGTGGTGTACTCTAACGTGGTGTAACAGTGGTGTAACAGTGGTGTACTCTAACGTGGTATAACAGTGGTGTACTCTAACGTGGTGTAACAGTGGTGTACTCTAACGTGCTGTAACAGTGGTGTACTCTAACGTGTTGTAACAGTGGTGTACTCTAACGTGTTGTAACAGTGGTGTACTCTAACGTGGTGTAACAGTGGTGTACTCTAACGTGGTGTAACAGTGGTGTACTCTAGCGTGGTGTACTCTAACGTGGTATAACAGTGGTGTACTCTAACGTGGTGTAACAGTGGTGTACTCTAACGTGTTGTAACAGTGGTGTACTCTAACGTGGTGTAACAGTGGTGTACTCTAACGTGTAATCTAACATATCAGGTTTCTCGTAGCAGCCGATGGCAATTTCTTTATATTGACTTTATTCCCTCAGCGCTTCGCAAAATTCCGAGAAACAAGTTACGTATGTTTCTTTAGTAAAGTACAAATTACAAGTTAGTGGTGGTGGTAATGGTAGTAGTAGTGGTAGTAGTAGTGTTAGTGGTAGTGGTGGTGGTAGTAGTGGTAGTGGTGGTGGTAGTAGTAACGTTAGTGGTAGTGGCGGTGCTAGTGGTAGTAGTAGTGGTAGTAGTAGTGTTAGTGGTACTGGTGGTAGTGTTATATTTTCTCAGTCTTTAGTAATTGTGTCGTAAATATATACAAAGGGTAGAAGGGAAAAATGTCGACCACGTCGACCATACGTAAATGTGGTATGACACGCCATGTCAGTAGAATGAACCCTTCATTCTTGCTCTTGTGTTGGCATGTAATGAAGGGTTCATTCTACTGACATGGCTATAAAAATAAGGCTTGTTTGTATAATTGCAAACGAATCGAATGTTATTATTAATATATATATAATGGCGGTGGATTGGCAGTATCGGTAGAGGGTCGGACGCCATGCTTTGACGCATAGAGTTACGGCCCATTGCCATTCTGAGTTCAAATCCCGCCGAGGTTAACTTTGCCTTTCATTGTTACGGGGTCGATAAAATAAAGTACCAGTAATGCACTGGGTAATTGCTGGCCTTGTGCCAAAAGGTAGAAACAATTATTTATTTATATATATATATATATATATATATATATATATATATATATATATATATAAGCTAGAAACTGGACCACGAGTTCGAGCGGTTTGTTACCTCATTAATATATCCACTCTCTCCTTGTATCGAGTACTCTGCCTCTCTCCTTGTATCGAGTACTCTGCAATGATTTATGCTCTTCTCCGTTTCTCCAATATATCAATTCTACTATTTTACCGAACATCTCCTTGAAGGGAAACTTCAATGTTTTCAACATGTTCAGTTCTGTACAGGAGAAGGTACAAGAGGTGGTACAAGAGGAGGTACAAGTAGAGGTACAGGAGGAAGAGGTACAGGAGGAGGTACGGGGGTAGGTACAAGAGGAGGTACAGGAGGAGATACAGAAGGAGGTACAAGAGGAAGAGGTACAGGAGGAGGTACAAGAGGTGGTACAGGAGGAGGTACAAGAGGTCGTACAAGAGGTGGTACAAGAGGAGGTACAAGAAGAGGAGGTACAAGAGGTGTTACAAGAGGAGGCACAGGAGGAGGTACAAGAGGTGGTACAAGAGGAGGAGGTACAGGAGGAGGTACAGTAGGAGGTACAAGAGGTGGTACAAGATGAGGTGCAAGAGGAGGTACAAGAGGTGTTACAAGAGGAGGTACAAGAGGTGTTACAAGAGGAGGTACAAGAGGTGTTACAAGAGGAGGTACAAGAGATAACGTAGTCACATGACAACTAAACTCCTTTTACATGTGAAATAACCGATAGCAAGTTACACTTCCCACCAGTAAGAACAACAGTTGTTTCCCAATATCTGTTCCACCAGAACCTAACAAACAATTCTCCAACTATCCTCGGATTACTTAGAAAATATCACAAAATACATTTATGATGAAAGTAAAAACACGTTTACAAACTCAAAAAGATATAATGAAATGTTTTTGTATAGTATGGTCCCTTAACTCCGGGGTGGGGGGAGTTGTAAGGGAGCGCCATATTGACGGCGTTTTTCGGGTATTTTTTAAACCTGGCGGAACCTATCTCCTCTCCAGATCAAAATGCAACAGATTTCTTCCAGAGAAGGTTAGAGAGAGTGGGGGAAAGGGAGTGAGAAAGTGATATAGAGGAAGAATCAACCCAGTACTAGACTGGTACTTTTTTATCGACCTCGAAAAGAAGAAAGGCATGATAAAGACAGGTAACTCATCCATTATGTGACCGCCGACATTTGTGCATTAAGGTAAAGTCAGGTAAATTATGTGACAATGACATGAGGACGGAACTTTAGAATATACTTGTCCAAACTAACAAGATCAAACTAAATCGACTCTGTACTCTCAGATACACGTGGATTTTCTCTGGCTAAAATATCGCCTAGCAGGAAATAGAAAACAAAACTTTGGAAGTACAGGAAGTTGAAAAGGGAAATAATTGTGACGTGGATCGTAAAACTGGTCACCATAATAATTAGTGCAGCAAGAATATAGGAAGAGAAGCATAAACATCACAGGGTTCATAACTTTATAGACAATCCCTAAATAGTCTAACTCTCTCTCTCTCTATATATATATACAAATATATATATATATATATATATATATATATATATACAAATATATATATATATATATATATATATATATATATATATATATATATATATATATATATATAACGAAGGAAATGTGGTAAGGAACCAGGTG